>JAYESA010000009.1:13634576-13903505 GCA_036927795.1 Iris macrosiphon
CCAGCTAAGGACTTAAGACGAGTAAATTCTCTGATAATTTCCAATTATTTGATAATATCTATAATTCCAGTATCTAGAAATATTACATCTGATTCTTGACACTGTGATACACGGACTAGTATATAGATTGGATCTGCAGTCATGAGATGTTACATTAATTATCGTATTGACATTGTACACGACATTGATATTTAGACCTTGTACATGATATATTGGATATTGCTAGTGTATCGTGACGTGTCGTGATTGGATCCACTATACTAGTTGGGGGCGGGGAAAATGTTAGTAGATTATGTGATCATACCCAACTCTACATGCATCATAGCTCACCCCACACCTCACGTCGGGTGCGGCCTGACCATTACATGCCTCATAGCTGTTATATATGATTAGCCTGACCACTACTTGCATCATTGCCAACCAAATGGTTAGCCTGACCTTACATGAATCATAGCTAATCATATGTAACCAACCTGATCTTGTCCCAAGCTGATCACATGATAGACTGATATTTCAAACACTTAGAATAGTTATAGTTCTCTATTTTAGATTATATACTACATCACCCGTATATGATATTGTACCTCGTTCTCTTCATTTCATATATGCACTGACTGTATCATATTGCATGTCTCTTTATATTGCCTGTCTCTTTATTTTTCCATTGTATTTATTTATTGTCTTCTCTGAGTATATAGCATCATCTGTTTATTGTTTTATAGTCCTTATCAATTAAATAAAACTGTTATTTGCGATGTACTTTTCTCCTTCCTGACTGGAAATATTTTTTCAGACTATGCCTTAGAGGACTGGTATCCGACATTTATGGACCACAGGGTGAGTAGCTGCAGATTTGGACTTGCGTCTGCATTCCCTCTCAATATGGCCTACCTTGCCACAATATTGACATGTAGGTAGTATCTGCGGAGATGCTCTAGGTGGCTGGTGTAGGTGAGATCTCTTTGCAGCTTTTTTCTGTGGTGCTCTGGCTGGTGCTGATGTGAAAGGCCGCTTCAGGCTGGACTCTCTCCTGGTGACGCGCTCCATGCGTCGGGCTGCAGTAAGAACGTCCGAGTAAGAAGTAGGTGCAACGGATCCGATCAGTCTCTGAAGCTCAAAGTTTAGTCCGTCGAAGAACTTCTCAGCCTTCTCTTCTTCTGTCGGGATCAAGGTAGGGGCAAAGCGACTCAGACGAATGAACTCCGCGTTGTACTCTTCCACTGTCATATTGTCTTGAGTGAGGCGATTGAACTTGTCCCGAAGTTCTGACCGAGCAATAGCTGGAATGTACATCTCCTGAAAGAGTCTGGAAAACTCTTCCCAAGTGACTCGGTCTGGTCCGAGCCATGTCTCCTCAGATAGCCACCAGTGATGTTCATTATCAGTCAACTGCATCCGGATGGCAGTCATCCAACGTTCCCTTGAAAGCTCAGCTGCTTCTAATTAATGTTGAGTGTTTGTGAGCCACTCATGAACTTCAGTGGGCTCCTCCTTGCCTGAAAAGGTGCGGGACTTCAGTTGGCGGAAATTGGTGATAGCGCCCGTCGTTGGCCGTCGTGCTGGTAGATTCGCCTGCTCCAATGCGATTGCTAGGCTGTGACGCAGAGCCTCGTGTTGAATCTACTGTTGAGCTTGCATCATTGCGTAGATCATTTAAAATATCTGTTGTCCGTCCATAGCCTGCCCTTGTGGGAATACGGGCATTGGTGGAATAAACTGCGGCGGAGGTGGGCTGTCATCTTGCTGGATTCTCGAGGCATACTGATTTGCTTGACTGCGTTGTTGAGCTGATTGACCTTCACCTACTGGTGTCTCTTCATCTTCATTGGTTACCATAGTACCTTGTGGTGATCCTACAGGAGTCTCGTCGTTTGCTCGTTGATCCATTACTCTGCATCCAAAATAAACTATAAGAGGCGCACAGAGGAATCAATGCAGGATGCAAGTCAAGAAATTGATTCGAATCCGATATAGTGATCAAGAACGATTCAAGCAAGTGGATGAGATCCTTATCCTATTGTTATTGCTGGCTTGCTCGATTCCTAAGTTGAAACTGAACAATTTAGTCATTGACCTGCATGGGCCACCACAAAAACCATGTCACGCCCCAGTCCCAAAATATCGAGGGACTAGACACGTGACAATAGCCAGCAGCACACACCGATGGACAAACCCAATTTAATGGACCCATCAGGATGTACTTAAGCTGTAAAACAACAATAAGGGTCTAATATACTAATCTCGTCCACAGAAAAATAAATACAGCCATATGAAGTATAAATCAACATCAAGTCTCAATAAATTATATCTTGGGGAACAACCCGATAATATGTCTGATACATTAATTCATTAGACAGGAAATAAGAGTCTAACAATAGAAATAACTGAGTATAATAACCAGATACTCAGGAGAAATCATCGGCGATCACCTCGTCCTCGAGTTCTGGTACTGCTCATGTTCCTGCTTCTGCTCCTGCTAATGCTCTTGTCTCGTATACCTCGGGATAGATATCGTCTTCTATTCCTGGGGATATAATCCGGAATCCAGGTCCTCAGGGGACATAGCAAGGTACAAGAATAACTCATGCCAAAAAATAATGCAGTGCAATAATAAATGAATCAATAGGGTAAACTAGGTAACCTGCTATGTGAAATGCAAGTGAGAGCATCACTAGACTTAGGCTGAGACTACTACAAGCTCTGTGTCGGGGAGCCTGTTGCAGATATACTATATAATTTACTATGTAATTTACTATGTAGTGGGCCTATGGCACCATAATAAATTTATATATAAAATTAGCTTGTAGCCTGTGTGTCTCTCCCCACCCAATGTAATCACACGTCTCATGTCCACAATGTCTCATGTCCATGTCACGCAAGATCATATCTAATGCAGCAAGTCATAATGATAGCTAAATACATGCAATTTTTATGTCACGAATCATGTAACCTATACAGAATCACCATGAATATCTCAGGAAGATTCTGTCTCATAAATAGTGTCAGGTGTCCTGGGTTATGACGTACTTGATGATGCAAGCACGAGAAATTATATGGTCTCGATATCCATGTCTAAGTGACATTACACAACTCTGCGTACAGTGTTGTCACCCGAATATTATTCGGACGCTAAGTATTGTCACACGGTCCTAGGTTGATCAGAGATAATACAGTAATAAATCAATAGAATAGTATAAACAAATACTGCAAGTATGGCAAGGTACACTTGCCTGGGGTTCTGACTCCAACTGCTGCTCTGGTATCAGCGAAATTTGCAGGTACTCCTCCGAATGCTAAAATAAACATTACCATCAGGTTCAGAAGATATCAAATAGCTAGAATTGCCTGTCCATAAGTCCAATTTGGACACAGGGGCAAAAGTGACAGTTTCTGGTCAAAGCGGGGTCCACATGTGGTCCGCTTCGCACCAAAAAATGTGCCAGAGACAATGTTCTCCAAATTCGTCAAACTTAGTGTCTACAAGTCTAGAACGACGATACGAATCCAATAGAATGTCCAGAACTGGATTCCGATGTGCCGATTACAAAATCGCCCGTCAAATAGAGCCGTGGGGCCCACGATACGCGATTTTGTCAACGTCCTCAGAATCGAACCAAACTTGGGTCACAGGACTAGCGTATTGCTACGAGTCTGATGGTTTAAGTTTCGTTTTGATACGACGTGCATATACGAAGTTACAACGAGTTCCAGAAAAGGGCCGATATGGGGTGTTGTCGAAGGATACGCGTTAATTCCGGTGTGCACGCACATCCAAATCAACTTTCGCAAAATTCCACATGTCCGTATTAACGGCGCGCACCTTTCGGTGAAGTCCGCACACGACCAAGTCGTCCCGTTTATGGGGACGCACTCAGTTCCGAGAAAAAAATAGGGTAATTATTTTCCTGATTTTGGGTCACAATTTGCGATCGCCACAGGACGCGATACCCCAAACAAGTTATACGGGTATCGAGAGGGTCATGCAGTCTATGCGTCACAGCAGACGGAACAGAAAACGGGCAGCGAGGAAAGAAAAACAGTCACCTGAACAGGGCTCCAAATACGCATTTCCGCGAGGTGGCGCGATCCGGCACGGCGGCCAGGGCACGGCGGCTAGGTGTAAACCCCCTGATTTTTCAAAATTTTCAAAACTGGATTTTTCACAATTTTCTGGAATTTTCTGAGAATTTTTTGTAATTTAAAACAAGGATTTTAATTATTAAATAATTTTTAATTGATAATAAATAATATTAAAATATTATAAAAATAATATTTTTGGGTGTAAAATGAAAAACTGGACTTAGGGCAATTTTTCTGGAATTTATTGGGCCCCGAACCTATTTTTAAAACACCTAAATATAATTATTTAATTAATTAATTGTTTAATAATAATAATATTATTATTATTATTATTGTTATTATTACTATTATTAATATTAAGCCCACCGGCCCGACCCATTTCCTCCAGTCCAGCCCGACCCACGAACCCGGCCCAGCCCCCTAGCGGGTCGGGTCGGATCCGCCAGACCCGACCCGAGACCCGCCCGTACCCGGTTCCCTCTCTCCCTCTTCCCCGCGTTCTCCGGCGGTGCCCGATTCCAGCGCCGCCCGCTCCGTCCGGCCACGCCCCCGCGAGCCTCGCCACGCCACCCACGTCCTCCGCCCGTCTCGGCCCCCCCTCACCCCCGGCGGCCTATAAAACCCTCCCCGCTCTCCTCCGTCAGCCACCCCGACCACAGCGCCACCCTGCCAGCAGCCGCCCTCCACCGCCGCTGACGCCGCCGCCCTGGGCCTCCCCGCTCGACGTCGACGGTCCCTCCTCCTTTCCTCGACAGCAGCTCCGGCAACAGCAGCAGCCGAGCGCCGCCTCCAGCGCCGCCGCGAGCCCCGGCCACCGCCTCGCCGCAGAGCCCCCGCCCCCCTCCGCCTCATCCTGGCCGCCCAGCCGCAGTCCCCTCGCCGGAATCCCAAGCCCTAACCCTAACCCTAATCGCCTGTATCCGACACATGTCGGACACGTGTCAGACACGATTCTGACCCCGGTTTTCGGGTCCAGTTCAGGTGCGTGTATCTTCTTGCTCGTAGCTCTGTTTTCGATTCCGTAAATTGCGTTGCGAAGCCTGTATGACCCTCTCGGTGCCCGGACAAACCGCTCGGGGTATCGCGTCCTGTGGCGATCGCGAACCGCGATCCAAAAACAGGAAAAACAACGCCCCGATTCACCCCGGAACTGGGTACGCCCCGCCAAACGGGATGACTTGGTCGCGCGCGGTCTTCACAGATAAGTACGCGTCGTTGATACGGACGAGTGGGATTTCGCAGAAGTTGATTTGGATGTGCGTGCACACCGGGATCAACGCGTATCCGCGGACATCGCCCCGTATCCGACTTTTCTGCATTTTGCCCTAACTTTGTGTACACACGTCGGATTGAAACGAAACTTGCGCCATCGGACTCGTAGTGATACGCTGGTCCTGTGACCCAAGTTTGGTTCGATTCTGAGAACGTTGACGAAATTGCGTGTCGTGGGCCCCACAGGCCCCGCTCGACGGGCGATTTTGTGATCGGCTCATCGGAATCCAATTCTGGAAGTTCCGTTGGGTTCGTATCATCGTTCCTGACCTGTTGACACTAAGTTTGGTGAATTTGGAGACCTTTGACCTTGACACGTTTTTTGGTGCAAAGCGGGCCCACTTGTGGACCCCGTTTTGACCCGAAATTGTCGTTTTTGCCCTTGTCTCCAAATTGGACCCAAGGACAGGCGTTTCTAGCTGATTGATATTTTCTGGATCTGATGATGATGTTTATTTTAGCAACCAGAGTACTGCCTGCAATTCCAACTGAAGTCAGAGCCGCAATTGGAACCAGAACCACAGGCAAGTGTACCTCGCCAATACTTGCAGCTTGCTACCTATTTCCTTGACCTGTTTTTACATCAGTGGGCAAGTGTACCTTGCCAAACCTTGCAGCTTGCTACCTATTTTCTTGACCTATTTTTACATCAGCGGACAAGTGTACCTTGCCAAACCCTGCAGCTCGCTATATATTTTCTTGGCTTAATTTTGCATCAGTGGGCAAGTAGAGCTTGTCAACTCGCAGTAATTCCTGTTATAGTATTTTACTTGAGTTCTGGTAGATTCATATGTAAACTTGTTTAACTGCTCAACCCAGGACACCTGACACTATTTATGTGACAGAATTTCCGTGTAGGATACATATTCATGACATATACAGTTTACATGCTTAGTTTATATCCTGACTTGTTGCATTAGATATGATCTTACGTGACATGGACATGGGACCACATGGATATGAGATGTATGATTACATTGGGTGGGAAGAGACACACAGGCTACAGGTTGATTTTATATCATTCCGGCGTCTCAGTCTTCCGCTGAGCTAGACGACCACATGATATCACTGCTACCGGCTCCCCGACACAGAGCTTGTAGTGGTTTCAGCCTGAGTTCTAGTGCTGCTCTCATCTTGCATATCACTTAGCTGGTTATTTAGTGTTTCCCTATTGTACCATTTATTGCTGGAGAGACACACAGGCTACAGGTTGACTATATTATACCGGCGTCTCAGTCTCTCTTCGAGCTAGACAACTACATGATATCGCTGCTATCGGCTCCCCTACACAGAGCTTGTGGTAGTCTCAGCCTGAGTACTGGTGATATTCTCACCTGCATTTCACATAGATGGTTTCATATTTACCCTGTTTATTTCATTGACTATTTTACTGCATTAGTATGGCTTGTATTTTCTGTACCTTGCTGTCCCCTGAGGACCTGGATCTGGATTATGTCCCCAGGTATAGCCGAAGAGATCTATCCAGAGATACACCGTACAGGAGCACTTCCAGGAGCTGTACCAGGACCTGAGGACGAGATCGCACCAGAGGACTTCTCCTGAGCATTGGCTGTATATAGTCAGTTATTTCTGTTTCTATTTCCAGTTCCTTTATTTCCTGTCTATTTGCTTGATGTATCAGACTTGTTCTCGGATTGTTCACCGAGACATTTATTGAGATTATTGGTTATTTATTCTATTGCATTATTTCTGGTATTTAATCTGTGATTATCTGTTGTGGATGAGATTAGAATATCCTGGGACTTGTAATAATTGTTCTATTTCCTGTTAGTCTACAGCTTAAGCATGCCCTGATGGATCCATTAAATTGGGTTATCCATCAGTGCGTGCTGCTGGCCATTGCCACGTGTCCAGTCCCTCGATATTTTGTGACTGGGACGTGACATAGTTTTTGTGGTGGCCCATGCAGGTCTTCGACTAAATTGTTCGGTTTCAACTTAGGGACCGACCCGCCGCCCGCCGGAGCAACCGCGCACTGCCTGGACCCGCCGGCCGGCCGCACACCTGCACGTCACCCGCAGATTTTGACAGTGACGACCGTTACTTCAAGCGCTGATTCCCGCCTCCTCGCTCGATCAAATTCAGATCCGTCTTCGTCGGTATGATCATCACTTATCCCCCTTCCAATCCCGTTAATTAGTTTCAATCGTACAGCGTTAAAAACTAGGTAAAAATCGACGCCAAGTTGAGAAAAAAACCACGTTTTTAAACTACAGAAAACTGCCCCATCGACCTATGTTCCGAGGTCGATATCTCCCAACGTAGAGATCCAAATCAAGATCTACTTTTTCCTATGTAAAGTTTATACAACCGAGATCATTCCTTGTTAATTAGTTAATTTTATTATGTGTTAGAATCGAAGATAAATTAGGTTAAAAACTTATAAAAACTTATTTTTGAAACACAAAAATTTGTGATACGGAGCACGCCCCGCCAAACCGGACCGCCTCGTCGCGTACCAGTTGTACCTAAAGGCGCCCATGGTATGTACTGATGTGTGGGATTTTGCAGAAACTAATTTGGACGTGTGTGCGCGTCGAAATTACCATGTATCCGTAAAAAGGCCCCATATCGCGACTTTTGTAAAATATTGCACCATTTAGTGTATGCTCGTCAGAATGCGACAAAACTTGCGCCACTGGATTTATAGTATCACGCTGGTCCTGTGACCCAAGTTTCACGCGATTCTGAGAAAGTTGACCAAGCCGCCTAATTGTGGGCCCCACGGTTGACTTTTTGGGCGAATTTGTGTTCGGCTCACCGGAATCCAAAATTGGACATACCGTTGAGTTTATATTGACGTTTAGAATTTTTTTGACCTATAATTTTTCTCATTTAGAGACCTTTACCTCTGGCACGCATTTCAGTACAAAATGGGCCATAAGTGGACCCCGCTTTGACCTGAAATTACCGTTTTGCCTCTTTGTCCAAATTGGACGAAAGGGTAATATTTTCTAGTTATCTCGCTTATTCTGGAAGCGTTGGTGATGTTTATTTCAGCATCCGGAGACGTTTATTCTGAGGCCGTAGTTTCTACTTCTGTGTGCCTGACGCCTGAACGTTTACACTTTGCAGCTTTCTTGCAAAGCAAGTATACCTTGCCAAATTGCTTACAGTACTTGAATGCTTATTATATTTCTATATATTCATTGCATGTGTGTGTGTTTTTTTAGTCAAAATTATATATTATATATGTGGACACACACTTGACACCTAGCATCATGAGAGAGGAGGACAATCAGTAGGCGTATGGGCTTTAACCACTCTGGTAAACCGTAGTAACTAGCACGTACTACGGTAGTGTGTCGCGTTGGTCGCTACCCTCGCAGTATATCAATTTCTGGTGTCGCGCTGTGTCACGACCCGCACCCGGAAATTCGGGCACGAGTGCGTGGGTACGTCCAGCCTACGCCGCAGTGTCGGCGGTAGTACGCTGTCTAGGGCATGATCACCGGTGATAAATCTAGCTCATTCACAATAATTAAATAGGCAAGGAAAAATAGCAAAAAAAGAATGCTAAGATTTTATAACCAGAATATGATAATCAGATCCAGAGTTTATTACAGAACCATAGATTATATCGGGGACAAACCCGATTACTAAGATGAAAGGAAATAAATAACTAAGGCTAACTACTCTGCAGGAGTAGTCTCCTGGGTGGGAACCGGCTCTGCAACTGTATCACCTGCTGTCTCAGAGGGTCCATAATAGGTGGGGGCAAGGTTCTCGTCATCGCCTAAACAACGGATCCAGTCAGGAAAGGAGCAAAGTACACAATGCACAACAAGATTTAAACTAAATATTTGTGACAGGTAGAAAATAACTGACTAAGCATTATGTTGAGAAATGCGTAAGGAAGTAGTGAAATTAACTGAGAAATAATGCTATAAAACAAGACTAGAAGTAAAATATGATTGATTGCTATAAACCAGAAATTCGAGTAAAACAGGAATAAAATGTGACAAGAAATATAACTGTAACAAGACAGGAACTTATGTGCGTGAACTTGTGTATTTAGAATACCTAGTTGGCATGTAGGGGTTTATAAGGCTAATAGGGCCGTCATAGACGACTAGTACACAATGTTTACGAGAATAATCAAGTATAAGGTTGATGGTACAATCGCGTACCAACAGCTGGCACACAGTGATTACAGGGGGAAAGGGTAAACTACATGCCTTCTAGTATTCTCCCACCCGACATGAAAAGCAAGACATGAAATACAGTATCCAAGACATGAAATTCAGTATTCTAGCACTACGTGTAGTCATCAAGGGTACTAGTAGAGCAAAAAATTAACTATCACAATATAAAGATTTAACTTGAAGTGCAGGTACTTGCCTGATGTTTGGATCCAATTATAGTTTGGTGTCTCGGGGAAATTTCCAGAAATGAGTCCGGATGCTGAAATAAACATTACCATCATGCTCAGAAGATGTCAAATAGCTAGAAACGCTTGTCCTTAGGTCCAATTTGGAGACAAGGGCAAAAATGGCAGTTTCGGGTCAAAACGAGGTCCGCCGGTGGGCCCGCTTTGCACCAAAAAACGTGTCCGGGTCAAAGGTCTCCAAATTCACCAAACTTAGTGTCAACAGGTCAAGAACGCTGATACGAACCCAACGGAACTTCCAGATTTGGATTCCGATGAGCCGAACACAAAATCGCCCGTCGAACGGGGCCTGTGGGGCCCACGACACGCGATTTCGTCAACGTTCTCAGAATCGAACCAAACTTGACCCACAGGACCAGCGTATCGCTACGAGTTCGATGGCGTAAGTTTCGCCTCGATTCGACGTGTGTGCACGAAGTTAGGGTAAATTATCGAAAAGGCGGATACGGGGCGATGTCCGCGGATACGCGATGATTCCGGTGTGCACGCACACCCGAATCAGCTTCCACGAAAACTCACACGTCCGTATCTATGATGCGCACGTATCTGTGAAGATCGCACGCGACCAAGTCATCCCGTTTGGCGGGGCGTACCCAGTTTTGGGGTAAAACAGGGTCTGGTTTTTCCTGTTTTTGGATCGCGGTGTGCGATCACCACAGGACGCGATGCCCCGAACAGTTTGTCCGGACACCGAGAGGGTCATACAGGCTTTGCAACACAATTTACGGAATCGAAAACAGAGCTACGAACAGAAAGTTACACGCACCTGAAGGGGACCCAAAAATCAGGGTCGAACCGAGTCCGACACGTGTCCGACTCGTGTCGGACACAGGGAAATCGAATTAGGGTTAGGGTTAGGGTTTGGCTCTCCGGCGGAGGGCGGCCGGCCAGAGCTGAGGCGGAGGGAGACCGAGGGCGGCTCGCCGGCGACGGGCGGAGCGGAGGCGCTGGCTGGCGGGGCGGCGCCGGAGTCCGGCAGGAGGCGCTGCCCGCTGCTGTTGCATGCTGAAGTCGGCTGCGGCCGCTGCTGCCGGGGTGGCGGTGCGGGAGGGGAGGAGGACGGCGGGGCGAGGTCGTCCGACGGCGAGGCGGTGGGTGGTCGACGGCCAGGAGGGGGAGGTCGACGGCCGGGGGCTAGGTTATATAGGGGGAGTGAGGGAGAGGGTGGCGCCGGGCAAGGCGGAGGGGCCGGAGGTCGTGGCGGCCGGTGCGGGGGGCTGGTGGTGGAGCGGAAGAGGGGGAGGTCGAGGGGTGGCTGGCCGCCGGAGGCGGCGGGAAACGAGGGGGAGCGGCGGAAGACTCGGGAGCTGGGGAATGGGGAGACGGGTCTGCGGGCGGCGGGCGGCTCGCGGGTCGGGTCTGACCCGACCCGACCCGGTAAGTCGGCTGGGCCGGGTTGGGGCTGGGCCCGGTGGGCCGGATCCAGCGGGCCGCGGGTTGGGCCGGGCTGGGTAGCAATTAATAATAATAAAATTAATAATAATAATAATAATAATAAATGAATAAATAAATAAATAAATAAATAATTGTTTTAAGGTGTTTTAAATTAGGTCCGAGGTCCGATAAATTTCAGAAAAATTACCCTAAGTCCAGTTTTTCATTTTACACCCAAAAATATTATTTTTATAATATTTTAATGTTGTTTATTATCAATTAAAAATCATGTAATAATTTAAAACCCTGATTTTAATTTCAGAAAATTCCCAGAAAATTCCAGAAAATTGTGAAAAATCCTAATTTTAATATTTTGAAAAATCAGGGGCTTACAATCTACCCAACTTATAAAATTTTGTTCTCAAAATTTAAATTATGGCAGGGTTCTCTCTGTCCAAACTCACTTGATTACAGTCTAACGGGTTTCTCTCAGGTGAACATTGCGGTCGCTACCCAACTTAGAATTTTACCCATATCCTCTAAGACTGTACAACTAGTAAAGCTAGGTCCCAACTTAATAAATCATGGTATTGAATCTTAAGTCTGCAACACAAAACACAGCACATAGTGTCACCACCCCATTTTCAGATCCGAGTATTTTTTTTATTTTTAATTTAGTTAATTGTGTATTATTTATATTTAATTATATTTATATTTAATTAGTGATTGTATTATTTTTTATTATATTTTTATTGTATGTTTTAGGATTTTGGCTAGCCTGGACCCATGTCAGACCCTAGTGGACCCATGTCCGACCCAGCCCACACCCTTGTGAGAATTATTTTGGGGCTTAGAATATTTATTTTATTTTTAGGAGGTTAGTTGGAGAGATTTGGAGTTAGTTTGAGTGCTTTTGGAGCCCCGAAACCCAAAACCGAGTTACGGGAGGGCATTTTGGTCATTTGGACTTAGTGGAACCCTTTATTAAGTGGCCGGCCCTATTTCCCCCCCCCCCCCCCACACCCGTGAACCAGCAGCCTCTTCTCCCCCCACTCTTCTTCTTTACTTCTTCTTCTCCACTCATTTTTCTTCTTCCTTTCTCCTTCCTACTTCAAGTAAGTTCACTTTTCTTCCTTCTTTCTTCCATTCCTTCTTCTTTATGTAACCCTAACCCTAGATCTTTCCCCAACCTAGGTGGATAGAGCCTAGATTTGGTGTTGGAGCTTGGATTTGAGGCTTGGAGCTTGTAGGAGGTGAATTTGGAGAGATTTGGAGATTTTGGCTTGGGATTCCAACTCCCAAGAGGTAAACCTTAATTTTTCCCCTTGTAATTATTTTTATATAGTGTAATTAATAGTTTAGAACCTTCCTAGACCCTTAGGCTACCCGTAGGAGGAAGTTGGAACTAGTTTGGTTAGGTTTAGAGACTTTAACACTAGGTTTTGTGTCAATTTCGGGTGGAATCCGAATTTGGCCCAATTTTGGGTGATGCCCTAGGTTAGATGGACCTAGGTAGACGTTGTCGGGTGTCTTGAGGATGAGTGCGTGTCTCCGTTCGGACACGGGAAGCCGCATCGCGGAGAAACGGGCATTTCGGGCGAAATTGGGGCTTTTCGTCGTCGCCGATTCTAAGTGCGTGTGCGTTTCCGCCACGGACCTAGAATCGACGCGGGAGTGCATTTTCTAGGATCTAGACATCGTTTAGGACACGTGGATAAATTTTGGGCCGATTCCGAGTTCGTTTGGTGTGCGTTTCAGGAAGTTTTCCGAGCCGCGCACCACGTGTTCGTCGAAATGACCGAACGGCCATTTCGACTTGGTTTCCTCGTTTCGGGCTTGTGCGCGCGTTGGGTTAGTATCGGAGAGTGTGTGCTAGAGTTTTTGAGTTATATTTTATATATTTTTGGGTGTTTGGGCGTGTCGGGGGCGTTGGGCGTGCGTTGGTGGGCGTTGTGGGCGTGGTGTGCGTTGTGGTGTTTGTTTATATATATGTGTATATATATATTGTGTGTGTGTTTTTATATATATATATATTTATATATATATGTGTGGTTATGTGTTTGTGAGCGTGTTAGGGAGTGCTTGTGTGAGTGTGTAGGTGAGTGTGTGAGTGAGTGCTTGTGTGAGTGTGTAGGTGAGTGTGTGTGGGTGTGAGTGAGTGTTTATAGGTATATACATATGAGTTTATATATATATGTATATATATTTGTATATATATGTATGAGTGTTTATGTGTGTGCTAGTGTGTGTGAGAGTGTGTGTGTGAGGGTGTGTGCTAGTGTGAGTGAGTGTGTGTGAGTGAGGATATATAGATATATATTTATGTTTATGTGTGTGTGTGTGTGTGTGTATATATAGATATGTGTATATAATTATATGTGTGTGTGTGTGCTTGTGTTTGTGTGTGTGTGTGCTTGTGTTTGTGTGTGTGTGTGTACTTATACATATGTGTGTGTTAGTAGATATATTAGTGTGTGTGTATATATATATATATATAGGAGCTTGTGTGTATATATATATATATGTATGTATATATATATATATATATATATATAGATATATATATGTGTGTTATAGGAGAGAGTGTGTGTGTGTATGTGAGAAGGGGGGGGGGGGCTGAACTGAGAACACAGCAGCAGCAAGTAGCAGCGCGGCAGCAGCAAAAGCAGTGGCAGCAGCAGCAGATAAGCACAGCAGCAGCAAGTAGCAGCGCGGCAGCAGCAAAAGCAGTGGCAGCAGCAGCAGATAAGCACAGCAGCAGCAGCAGTTTTTGTAGCTAGCAGCAGCGGCAAATGCGAGGGAGAGGGAGAGGTATATATATATATATATATAGAAATATAGATAGATGGATGATAGTTAGATATATATATATTGATAGATAGATAGGTATTGAATATGTTAGATAGATAGGTTAATAGATAGGTAACTAGATAGATATTAGTATCTAGATCTAGATAAATAGATAGCTAGATAGATGGATTGATAGTTAGTAAATGGATAGATTGATAGATATAGATAGCTAGATTAATAGATAGGTTGATAGGTAAGTAGGTAGTTTGATAGATAGATAATTAAATATATAGATAGGTAAATAGATAGATAATTTGATAGATAGTTAGGTAGGTAAATACTAGATATTAGATATCTAGTTAGATAGATAGATAGATAATTAGATAGATAGTTATAATAGATAGGTAGATGTATCTATGGATAGATAGTAGATATCTACATCTATATGCATAGATCTATATATATACATATAGTTAGATAGGTAGTTAGATATAACTAGATCTAAGATATAGATATCTATATAGATATAGATATATGTATATGTATAGGTAAAGGTAAGGTAAGGTAAATGGGTAAATGTATATATGTGTGGATATATATATATATAGGTAAATACATACTTAGATATATATAATTATGGTAGATATCTATATTACCTAGCCTAGATTAATATCTAGGTATATAATTAGTAGCTAGATAGCTAGTTAGAGGGGTTTGAGAGCGGTATCTCAATACCTTGAGATACCGAGGTATCTCAATACCTTAAGATAACCAAGGTATTGGGTTTCGAGCGGGGTTTTTGAGCAATAGCCTAGGAATAGTATTGGAGTGATTTTTATATGCTTATGTGTATATATTTACGCGTGCTAGCATAGGTTTTAGCGGGTTTAGGCGGGGTGCGTAGCCTAGGTTGAGGTATCGAATACCGAGGGTATCCCGGTATCTCAAGGAGGCGAGTTTGTGAGTTTTCTAGCTTAATGAGCTCGGTTTGACCTAGAATTTCAGGAGCACCCTAGTTTGACCCAGACTTGACCGTAGTTGACTCGGTTGACCGCCAAAGTCAACTTTTGACCTAGTTTTGACCCAAAGTTGACTTTTTGGACCCAGAGTTGACTTTTTGACCCAGATTTCACCGGTTTGACCTGTTTGACCTAGAACGACCCTAGAAGCCTATTTTTAATTATTTTATATCTGTTTAACTTATTAGAACCCTGTTTAACCTTGCTTTTCGCATTAGGTCCTTGCGATACCGGTTCGGATCGCCAGTTGCTCAGGACGTCAGGCGAGTACATTCTCTGATAGTTTTCATTATCTGATGATTATTATGATTCAGCTTCTAGTATAGTATCATATGATTATTCTGGCACAACACGAGACACTGATTGATATTTCTGGATTTATTTACTTGCGACACATACATTTCATGTTTCTGGCCTCTATTCTGGAATCACTACAGGCATCACCTACAGGCATCACTACAGGCATCATTCATGTTCAGGCTGGACTCATCTTGATTTGCGTGTCGGGTCTTGGATCCACTTGTATTAGTCGGGGCGAGGAAATACTCGAGTAGACATGTAAACATTCCTATCTGGCATCATCAGGAATCACTCCCTCTGGTCTAATCTGGAATGATAGCAGCCGTGCACCCAGTGCGCGATGAGCCGTACTTACCCCTAGCCGTTTACATGTCGAAACAAGTATTTCAAAGACACCGAGTTCATTCTTTATAGTCTGGACTCTCATGCATTTCTTGACTTGTCTCACTTACATGTTTCTGGACTTGACTCACTACATATTTTTCATGCTGGACTCACTACACGTTCATGTGCACGGACTTGATTTTAGCTTAGATTTCCTGTATCTGCAGTTATTACTATCTTGCTCTGATATCCATGCATCTTTACCTTTATGCACCAGTGATACATGTTTATTTCCTGTTTCATACTTACTTCTTTCTTCTTGCTACTTGCTATAACTGTTTTATAGTTTTTATCATTTAAATGGAACTGCTGTTAGAGATGTACTTGCTCCAGTCCTGACTGGACATATTTTTCAGAGTATCCGGAGGATTGGTGTCCGACATTTTATGGACCTGAGCCTGTCGATGGTGCAGACAGGGACCCTCTAGTTTAGAGGTAATTTCCGGGTTGGTAGCCGGGATCACTAGGATCTTTGTTGTTGTTTTTATTAGCTTTTAGCACCGAATTTGTCTCCGGTTATAGATTAAGACCTTGTTTGTATATTATTTTGGATATTGTTGTATTATTATTTGATGTTGTGGTTGTTGTAGTAGCTGTTGTTGGTTAGACTTTATAGCTGTTAGTCTTCTTTGTTATCTTATCGTGCTTAGATTCGTGATTGAGTATATTGTGATTATCATTTGATATTGCTCCTCCGTTTGGAGTTGAGATCTTGACAGGTTTATATATTGTTTGTGTGGTTGCCCTCCTTTTGGAGAGGTCATGCCCGATTTTTGTGTGAGATTATTATCTAGATAGTTGACCTAGACAGCGTTCTACCGCCGATGCTGCGGCGTAGGCTGGACGTACCCACGACTCATGCCCGATTTTCCGGGTGCGGGTCGTGACACATAGGGTCTTGTCTTAGTCATAAAGGGTTATCATCAATTCGTCCGGTCTGAGGGGTATGTCTAGCACTACAAATCAACTTATGCCAACCACAGGTTTTTGTCTTCCCGAGACGAGGATCAATAATAAAGAGTTTAAGGGCGAGGTGGTAGAACAGAGGTATAGGGATCAAGGCGTTTTTTCAGGAATTCTAATGGGAATTGTCAGGCGGTTAAGGATCGAGATTCTATTCTGGTAATGCTGATACGATATGCTCGGACGTATTTAGGGGCAAGTAGACTAGTCGACTATATCTCAATCCACATAAAGTAGTCATGCGAAGTGCGAATCAAAATGCACTAAGGTTGATCAGACCGTAGTACACTGATTCTGAGTAGACACTTGTATTAGTGGGGTTGATCAGGCCTCAATAATACAGGTGTCATGAACAAGCCCGACAAAGAGTAAGCTTGCAAAACTAGGCTATAAAATAGCAGCATTAGTCGAGTTTAGCAAAATTAAGTGCGCTAGATGATGATAAAAGAGGTACAAATTTATTGAAGTTCACAAGACACATATAATAAGCACAATAGCACAAACCTCAAAATCTCTACAGTTATCAAATATAAAAGCATTCCAGGTTATTTAGCAAGTTTAAAATTACCAGGTTGGGGCTGAGGTCACGAACCAATAGGCACGAAAACAATACTAGGAAAAGGTATCTACGAATCACTTACGCACATTAGCTGCTCCCAAGGTCTGCGCGTTCTCCACGGTCATCACGTAAGCTTGTCCGCGTCCTGGAGCAGCGGCACAGTCCCTCACTCGATGTGCTGTTGATCCACAATACAGACAGGCACCTAGTCTCTTCCTACAAACTTGCCAGGTGTGACCTTGTTTTTTACAAAGCCACAAGTGGGAACTCGTTGATTCTGTCCTTGAGCTTGGTGTTGGGGTGCTATAGCTCGAGGGAGAGGACGCTGGGTTTGCTGCGGGGACCTCTGCTGTTGTTGTTGTTGAAAAGGGCGTTTGTTGGGTCCCGCATTTCCGGTATCTCTCTCTCGCTTTAGTTTATGCCCCATGTCTCTCTCAACGCCTTGTGCCACGTTCAAGATTTCCTCATAGGTGCGGGCTCGGCTGGTGGTGACAGCAAGGCGAATATTCGGAGACAGCCCCTTCTTGAATCTACGGGCTCTGTCCTCCGGGGTACGAACCATGTACTCCGCAAAGTGGCTTAACCTGCTAAATTCAGCAGTATACTCATCAACAGATAGGTTACCTTGTTCCAGTCTCTCGAATTGGCTTTCGAGAGCTTCCCGAGCCACTTCGGGGTAGAATTTCTCCTTGAATAGCCTCTTGAAGCCCTCCCAGGTGAGGTCAGGAGCAGATAATTGGGGTTCATCTCTGAACCAGGTTCGAGCAATGTCGAACAGTTGCAGGATTGTGGACTCCACTTTGAGATCGTCAGGAACCCGAGCAGTCTTCAGGAGTCTCTCGACATTCTCTATCCACTCATCGGCATAGAGAATGCCCTCAGTTCCGTAGAATTCTAAGGGTCTGAGGTTTTTGAAGTCTTTGGCACTCCCTGGCATCTTGAGTGGCGACTCCTGGGACTTAATAGCTTCTGAGAGGCTGGTCCGCAGAAGTGCAGTCTGTTCTTTCTGGGATTCCACTAGTCCCTGGAACACTCCAAGTAGTTGTGCCCCATCTAAAGTAACTGCCGGAGTAGATGGAGGTGGAGGGAGTGCAAGAGTTTCGGGCACAGTCTGCTCAGCTGGTTCTGATATGCCTCCTACTGTGTTCCTTGTCTGAACCATTCTGAAAGATGAAGGGATAGGGAGATCAGAGTAGATTACTTGGAAATCAAGGGCGATAGAAAAAAAATTGATCAGAAGTGATATCAAGAATTGAAATAAGGACCCTATACTGTGAATGAGCTTTTCCTAGAATCCTCAATCTTATTGCAGGCCTGTTCGGTCCCTAAGTTGAAACCGAACAATTTAGTCGTTTGACCTGCATGGGCCACCACAAAAACGTGTCATGACCCGCACCCGGAAATTTGGGCACGAGTGCGTGGGTACGTCCAGCCTACGCCGCAGTGTCGGCGGTAGTACGCTGTCTAGGGCATGATCACAGGTGATAAATCTAGCTCATTCACAATAATTAAATAGGCAAGGAAAAATAGCAGGAAAAGAATGCTAAGATTTTATAACCAGAATATGATAATCAGATCCAGAGTTTATTACAGAACCATAGATTATATCGGGGACAAACCCGATTACTAAGATGAAAGGAAAACAAATAGCTAAATGCTAACTACTCTGCAGGAGTAGTCTCCTGGGTGGGAACCGGCTCTGCAATTGTATCACCTGCTGCCTCATAGGGGCCATAATAGGTGGGGGCAAGGTTCTCATCATCGCCTAAACAACGGATCCAGTCAAAAAAGGAGCAAAGTACACAATGCACAACAAGATTTAAACTAAATATTTATGACAGGTAGAAAATAACTGACTAAGCATTATGTTGAGAAATGCGTAAGTAAGTAGTGAAGTTAACTGAGAAATAATGTTATAAAACAAGACTAGAAGTAAAATATGATTGATTGCTATAAACCAGAAATCCGAGTAAACAGGAATAAAATGTGACAAGAAATATAACTGTAACAAGACAGGAACTTATGTGCGTGAACTTGTATATTTAGAATACCTAGTTGGCATGTAGGGGTTTATAAGGCTAATAGGGCCGTCATAGACGACTAGTACACAATGATTACGGGAATAATCAAGTATAAGGCTGATGGTACAATCGCGTACCAACAGCTGGCACACAGTGATTACAGGAGGAAAGGGTAAACTACATGCCTCCTAGTATTCTCCCGCCCGACACGAAAATCAAGACACGAAATACATTATTCAAGACATGAAATCCAGTGTTCTAACTCTACATATAATCATCAATGGTACTAATAAAGCAGGGAATTTATTTATCACAATATAAAGGTTAAACTTGAAGTGCAGGTACTTGCCTGATGTTTGGATCTGATTAAATTGGTTCTTGGGGGAAAAGTCCAGAGATGAGTCCAAAAGCTGAAATAGATATTACCATCATGCTCAGAAGATGTCAAATAGCTAGAAACGCCTGTCCTTGGGTCCAATTTGGAGGCAAGGGCAAAAACGGCAGTTTCGGGTCAAAACGGGGTCCGCCGGTGGGCCCGCTTTGCACCGAAAAACGTGTCCAGGTCAACGGTCTCCAAATTCACCAAACTTAGTGTCAACAGGTCAGGAACGATGATACGAACCCAACGGAACTTCCAGATTTGGATTCCGATGAGCCGAACACAAAATTGCCCGTCGAGCGGGGCCTGTGGGGCCCACGACACGCGATTTCGTCAACGTTCTCAGAATCGAACCAAACTTGACCCACAGGACCAGCGTATCGCTACGAGTCCGATGGCATAAGTTTCGTCTCGATCTGACGAGTGTGCACGAAGTTAGGGTAAATTGCAGAAAAGGGCGGATACGGGGCGATGTCCGCGGATACGCGTTGATTCCGGTGTGCACGCACACCCGAATCAGCTTTCACGAAATCTCACACGTCCGTATCGACGAGGCGCACGTATCTGTGAAGACCGTACGCGACCAAGTCGTCCCGTTTGGCGGGGCGTACTCAGTTCCGGGGTGAAACAGGGTCTGGTTTTTTTTCTTGTTTTTGGATCGCGGTGTGCGATCACCACAGGACGCGATGCCCCGAACAGTTTGTCCGGATACCGAGAGGGTCATACAGGCTTCACAACGCAATTTGCGAAATTGAAAACGGAGCTACGAACAAAAAGTTACACGCACCTGAAGGGGACCCGAAAATCAGGGTCGAACCGAGTCCGACACGTGTCCGACTCGTGTCGGACACAGGGAAAGAATTAGGGTTAGGGTTTGGGGATTCGGCTGAGCTCCGGTGGCTCTGCGGCGGCTCAGGGCGGGGGAGGCCGGCCGGAGGTGCTGTGGCGGGGGCGGCGCGGCGCTCGGGCGGAGGCGGCGGCGCGGGGGCGGCCCAGGGCGGCTGCTGCGGTTGCTGGGGGGTTTCCGGTCGGGGTTCTGGGGAGGCGGAGGCTGTGGACGAGGGCGGCTCCGGGTGGTTGAGGAGGCGCTGGCAGAGGGGAAGGGAGGTGGCGCTGGGGCTGACGGTGGCGGAGGATTAGGGTTCCGGCGAGGGGGATAGGTAGTGGAAGTGGTGGTGGAGACGGCGGGGAGAGGTGGTTAGGGCGGTGGCGATTCGGCCAGAAGGAGAGGGGATCGGCTTAAATAGGCGGAGAGGGGCGTGGGGTTAGCCGGGAAGGGCGGAGGGGCTCGGCTACGTGGCGGAAAAGGCGGGGCGGAGCGGAGGTCGTGGGGCTGCCCCCGGAGGCGGCGGAAGACGTGGCCACGCGGGGGGGAAACCGGGTCGAGGGGGCTGACTGGTCGGTCGGGTCGGGCAGGAGGCGGGGCGGGTCTGACCGACCCGACCCGACCCAAAATGGCTGATGGGCCGGGCTGCGTGCCGAAATGGGCTGGGCCGGGCCGAAAAAATAAAATATAATAATAATAATAATATTATTAATAATTAATTAATAATTAATTAATTAACAAATAAATAAATAAATAGTTTTAGGTGATTTAAAAATAGATCCGGGGTCCAATAAATTCCAGAAAAATTACCCTAAGTCCAGTTTTTCATTTTACACCCAAAAATAATATTTTCATAATATTTTAATGTTGTTTATTATCAATTAAAAATTAGGTAATAATTCAAAACCCTGATTTTAATTACAGAAAATTCCCAGAAAATTCCAGAAAATTGTGAAAAATCCCAATTTTAATATTTTTGAAAAATCAGGGGCTTACAATCTACCCAACTTATAAAATTTCGTCCTCGAAATTTAAAAATATGGCAGGGTTCTCTCTGTCCAATCTCACTTGATTACAGTCCAACGGTTTTCTCTCAGGTGAACATTGCGGTCGCTACCCAACTTATAATTTTATCCATATATCCTCTAAGGCTGTACAACTAGTAAAGCTAGGTCCAACTTAATAAATCATGGTATTGAATCTTTAAGTCTTGTAACACGAAACACATCACCTAGGGTATTGCCTTAGTCATAAAGGGTTATCATCAATTTGACCGGTCTGAGGGGTATGTCTAGCACTACAATTTAACTTATATCAAACACAGGATTTTGTCTTTCCGAAGTAAGGGAAGACGAGGATCAATAATAAAGGATTTAAGGGCGAGGTGGTAGAACAGAGGTATAGGGATCAAGGCGTTTAAAGAATTCTAATCGGGATTGTCAGGCGGTTATGGATTGAGATTCTATTCTGGTAATCATTTATTCGCATGCTCGTATTAGTACGGTTATGTAACTGATACGATATGCTCGGACATGTTTAGGGGCAAGTATACTAGTCACTATATCTCTCAATCCACGTAAAGTAGTCGTGCGAAGTGCGAATCAAAATACACTAAGGTTGATCAGACCGTAGTACACTGATTCTGAATAGACACTTGCATTAGTGGGGTTGATCAGGCCTCAATAATACATGTGTCATGAACAAGCCCGATAAAGGGTAAGCTTGCAAAACTAAGCTATAAAATAGCAGCATATGTCAAGTTCAGCAAAATTTAAGTGCGCTAGATGATGATGAAAAGGAGGTACAAATTATTGAAGTTCATAAAATGACACAAAATAGGCACAATAGCGAAAACCTCTAAAACAGTTACCAAATTTAAAAGCATACCAAGTATTTAGCAAGTTCAAAAATTACTAGGTTGGGGCTGAGGTCACGAACCAATAGGCATGAGCTAAACAATACTAGGAAAGGTATCTACGAATCACTTACGCGCATTGGCTGCTCCCATGGTCTGCGCGTTCTCCACGGTCATCACGTAAGCTTGTCCGCGTCCTGGAGCAGCGGCACAGTCCCTCACTCGATGTGCTGTTGATCCACAATACAGACAGGCACCTAGTCTCTTCCTACAAACTTGCCAGGTGTGACCTTGTTTTTTACAAAAGCCACAAGTGGGAACTCGTTGATTCTGTCCTTGAGCTTGGTGTTGAGGTGCTGTAGCTCGAGGGAGAGGACGCTGGGTTTGCTGTGGGGACCTCTGCTGTTGTTGTTGTTGAAAAGGGGGTTTGTTGGGTCCCGCATTTCCGGTATCTCTCTCTCGCTTTAGTTTATGCCCCATGTCTCTCTCAACGCCTTGTGCCACGTTCAAGATTTCCTCATAGGTGCGAGCTCGGCTGGTGGTGACAGCAAGGCGAATATCCGGAGACAGCCCCTTCTTGAATCTACGGGCTCTGTCCTCCGGGGTACGAACCATGTACTCCGCAAAGTGGCTTAACCTGCTAAATTCAGCAGTATACTCATCTACAGATAGGTTACCTTGTTCCAGTCTCTCGAATTGGCTTTCGAGAGCTTCCCGAGCCACTTCGGGGTAGAATTTCTCCTTGAACAGTCTCTTGAAGTCCTCCCAGGTGAGGTCAGGAGCAGATAGTTGGGGTTCATCTCTGAACCAGGTTTGAGCAATGTCGAACAGTTGCAGGCTTGTAGACTCCACTTTGAGATCATCAGGAACCCGAGCAGTCTTCAGGAGTCTCTCGACGTTCTCTATCCACTCATCGGCATAGAGAATGCCCTCAGTTCCGTAGAATTCCAAGGGTCTGAGGTTCTTGAAATCTTTGGCACTTCCTGGCCTCTTTTGTGGCGACTCCTGGGACTTAATAGCTTCTGAGAGGCTGGTCCGCAGAAGTGCAGTCTGTTCTTTCTGGGATTCCACTAGTCCCTGGAACACTCCAAGTAGTTGTGCCCCATCTAAAGTAACTGCCGGAGTAGATGGAGGTGGAGGGAGTGCAAGAGTTTCAGGCACAGTCTGCTCAGCTGGTTCTGATGTGCCTCCTACTGTGTTCCTTGTCTGAACCATTCTGAAAGATGAAGGGATAGGGAGATCAGAGTAGATTACTTGGAAATCAAGGGCGATAGAAAAAAAATTGATCAGAAGTGATATCAAGAATTGAAATAAGGACCCTATACTGTGAATGAGCTTTTTCTAGAATCCTCAATCTTATTGCAGGCCTGTTCGGTCCCTAAGTTGAAACCGAACAATTTAGTCGTTTGACCTGCATGGGCCACCACAAAAACGTGTCATGACCCGCACCCGAAAATTCGGGCACGAGTGCGTGGGTACGTCCAGCCTACGCCGCAGTGTCGGCGGTAGTACGCTGTCTAGGGCATGATCACAGGTGATAAATCTAGCTCATTCACAATAATTAAATAGGCAAGGAAAAATAGCAGGAAAAGAATGCTAAGATTTTATAACCAGAATATGATAATCAGATCCAGAGTTTATTACAGAACCATAAATTATATCGGGGACAAACCCGATTACTAAGATGAAAGGAAAACAAATAGCTAAATGCTAACTACTCTGCAGGAGTAGTCTCCTGGGTGGGAACCGGCTCTGCAACTGTATCACCTGCTGCCTCATAGGGGCCATAATAGGTGGGGGCAAGGTTCTTATCATCGCCTAAACAACGGATCCAGTCAGGAAAGGAGCAAAGTACACAATGCACAACAAGATTTAAACTAAATATTTATGACAGGTAGAAAATAACTGACTAAGCATTATGTTGAGAAATGCGTAAGTAAGTAGTGAAGTTAACTGAGAAATAATGTTATAAAACAAGACTAGAAGTAAAATATGATTGATTGCTATAAACCAGAAATCCGAGTAAACAGGAATAAAATGTGACAAGAAATATAACTGTAACAAGACAGGAACTTATGTGCGTGAACTTGTATATTTAGAATACCTAGTTGGCATGTAGGGGTTTATAAGGCTAATAGGGCCGTCATAGACGACTAGTACACAATGATTACGGGAATAATCAAGTATAAGGCTGATGGTACAATCGCGTACCAACAGCTGGCACACAGTGATTACAGGGGGAAAGGGTAAACTACATGCCTCCTAGTATTCTCCCGCCCGACACGAAAATCAAGACACGAAATACATTATTCAAGACATGAAATCCAGTGTTCTAACTCTACATATAATCATCAATGGTACTAATAAAGCAGGGAATTTATTTATCACAATATAAAGGTTAAACTTGAAGTGCAGGTACTTGCCTGATGTTTGGATCTAATTAAATTGGTTCTTGGGAGAAAAGTCCAGAGATGAGTCCAAAAGCTGAAATAGACATTACCATCATGCTCAGAAGATGTCAAATAGCTAGAAACGCCTGTCCTTGGGTCCAATTTGGAGGCAAGGGCAAAAACGGCAGTTTCGGGTCAAAACGGGGTCCGCCGGTGGGCCCGCTTTGCACCGAAAAACGTGTCCAGGTCAACGGTCTCCAAATTCACCAAACTTAGTGTCAACAGGTCAGGAACGATGATACGAACCCAACGGAACTTCCAGATTTGGATTCCGATGAGCCGAACACAAAATCGCCCGTCGAGCGGGGCCTGTGGGGCCCACGACACGCGATTTCGTCAACGTTTTCAGAATCGAACCAAACTTGACCCACAGGACCAGCGTATCGCTACGAGTCCGATGGCGCAAGTTTTGTCTCGATCTGACGTGTGTGCACGAAGTTAGGGTGAATTGCAGAAAAGGGCGGATACGGGGCGATGTCCGCGGATACGCGTTGATTCCGGTGTGCACGCACACCCGAATCAGATTCCACGAAATCTCACACGTCCGTATCGACGAGGCGTACGTATCTGTGAAGACCGTACGTGACCAAGTCGTCCCGTTTGGCGGGGCGTACTCAGTTCCGGGGTGAAACAGGGTCTGGTTTTTTTCCTATTTTTGGATCGCGGTGTGCGATCACCACAGGACGCGATGCCCCGAACAGTTTGTCCGGATACCGAGAGGGTCATACAGGCTTCACAACGTAATTTGCGGAATTAAAAACGGAGCTACGAACAAAAAGTTACACGCACCTGAAGGGGACCCGAAAATCAGGGTCGAACCGAGTCCGACACGTGTCCGACTCGTGTCGGACACAGGGAAAGAATTAGGGTTAGGGTTTGGGGATTCGGCTGAGCTCCGGTGGCTCTGCGGCGGCTCAGGGCGGGGGAGGCCGGCCGGAGGTGCTGTGGCGGGGGCGGCGCGGCGCTCGGGCGGAGGCGGCGGCGCGGGGGCGGCCCAGGGCGGCTGCTGCGGTTGCTGGGGGGTTTCCGGTCGGGGTTCTGGGGAGGCGGAGGCTGTGGACGAGGGCGGCTCCGGGTGGTTGAGGAGGCGCTGGCAGAGGGGAAGGGAGGTGGCGCTGGGGCTGACGGTGGCGGAGGATTAGGGTTCCGGCGAGGGGGATAGGTAGTGGAAGTGGTGGTGGAGACGGCGGGGAGAGGTGGTTAGGGCGGTGGCGGTTCGGCCGGAAGGAGAGGGGATCGGCTTAAATAGGCGGAGAGGGGCGTGGGGTTAGCCGGGAAGGGCGGAGGGGCTCGGCTACGTGGCGGGAAAGACGGGGCGGAGCGGAGGTCGTGGGGCTGCCCCCGGAGGCGGCGGAAGACGTGGCCACGCGGGGGAGAAACCGGGTCGAGGGGGCTGACTGGTCGGTCGGGTCGGGCAGGAGGCGGGGCGGGTCTGACCGACCCGACCCGACCCGAAATGGCTGATGGGCCGGGCTGCGTACCGAAATGGGCTGGGCCGGGCCGAAAAAATAAAATAAAATATAATAATAATAATAATAATATTAATAATTAATTAATAATTAATTAATTAACAAATAAATAAATAAATAGTTTTAGGTGATTTAAAAATAGGTCCGGGGTCCAATAAATTCCAGAAAAATTACCCTAAGTCCAGTTTTCCATTTTACACCCAAAAATAATATTTTCATAATATTTTAATGTTGTTTATTATCAATTAAAAATTAGGTAATAATTCAAAACCCTTATTTTAATTACAGAAAATTCCCAGAAAATTCTAGAAAATTGTGAAAAATCCCAATTTTAATATTTTTGAAAAATCAGGGGCTTACACTTGGAAATCAAGGGCGATAGAAAAATTGATCAGAAGTGATATCAAGAATTGAAATAAGGACCCTATACTGTAAATGAGCTTTTCCTAGAATCCTCAATCTTATTGCAGGCTTGTTCGGTCCCTAAGTTGAAACCGAACAATTTAGTCGTTCGACCTGCATGGGCCACCACAAAAATGTGTCACGACCCGCACCCGGAAATTCGGGCACGAATGCGTGGGTACGTCCAGCCTACCCCGCAGTGTCGGCGGTAGTACGCTGTCTAGGGCATGATCACCGGTGAAAAATCTAGCTCATTCACAATAATTAAATAGGCAAGGAAAAATAGCAGGAAAAGAATGTTAAGATTTTATAACCAGAATATGATAATCAGATCCAGAGTTTATTACAGAACCATAGATTATATCGGGGACAAACCCGATTACTAAGATGAAAGGAAATAAATAACTAAGGCTAACTACTCTGCAGGAGTAGTCTCCTGGGTGGGAACCGGCTCTGCAACTGTATCACCTGCTGTCTCAGAGGGTCCATAATAGGTGGGGGCAAGGTTCTCGTCATCGCCTAAACAACGGATCCAGTCAGGAAAGGAGCAAAGTACACAATGCACAATAAGATTTAAACTAAATATTTGTGACAGGTAGAAAATAACTGACTAAGCATTATGTTGAGAAATACGTAAGGAAGTAGTAAAATTAACTGAGAAATAATGCTATAAAACAAGACTAGAAGTAAAATATGATTGATTGCTATAAACCAGAAATTCGAGTAAAACAGGAATAAAATGTGACAAGAAATATAACTGTAACAAGACAGGAACTTATGTGCGTGAACTTGTGTATTTAGAATACCTAGTTGGCATGTAGGGGTTTATAAGGCTAATAGGGCCGTCATAGACGACTAGTACACAATGTTTACGGGAATAATCAAGTATAAGGCTGATGGTACAATCGCGTACCAACAGCTGGCACACAGTGATTACAGGGGGAAAGGGTAAACTACATGCCTTCTAGTATTCTCTCACCCGACATGAAAAGCAAGACATGAAATACAGTATCCAAGACATGAAATTCAGTATTCTAGCACTACGTGTAGTCATCAAGGGTACTAGTAGAGCAGAAAATTAACTATCATAATATAAAGATTTAACTTGAAGTGGAGGTACTTGCCTGATGTTTGGATCCAATTATAGTTTGGTGTCTCGGGAAAATTTTCAAAAATGAGTCCGGATGCTGAAATAAACATTACCATCATGCTCAGAAGATGTCAAATAGCTAGAAACGCCTGTCCTTGGGTCCAATTTGGAGACAAGGGCAAAAACGGCAGTTTCGGGTCAAAATGAGGTCCGCCGGTGGGCCCGCTTTGCACCGAAAAACGTGTCCGGGTCAAAGGTCTCCAAATTTACCAAACTTAGTGTCAACAGGTCAGGAACGCTGATACGAACCCAACGGAACTTCCAGATTTGGATTCCGATGAGCCGAACACAAAATCGCCCGTCGAGCGGGGCCTATGGGGCCCACGACACGCGATTTCGTCAACGTTCTCAGAATCGAACCAAACTTGACCCACAGGACCAGCGTATCGCTACGAGTCCGATGGCGCAAGTTTTGCCTCGATCCGACGTGTGTGCACGAAGTTAGGGTGAATTGCCGAAAAGGCGGATACGGGGCGATGTCCGCGGATACGCGTTGATTCCGGTGTGCACGCACACCCGAATCAGCTTCCACAAAAACTCACACGTCCGTATCGATGATGCGCACGTATCTGTGAAGATCGCACGCGACCAAGTCGTCCCGTTTGGCGGGGCGTACCCAGTTCCGGGGTAAAACAGGGTCTAGTTTTTCCTGTTTTTGGATCGCGGTGTGCGATCACCACAGGACGCGATGCCCCGAACAGTTTGTCCGGACACCGAGAGGGTCATACAAGCTTTGCAACGCAATTTGCGGAATCGAAAACAGAGCTACGAACAGAAAGTTACATGCACCTGAAGGGGACCCGAAAATCAGGGTCGAACCGAGTCCGACACGTGTCCGACTCGTGTCGGACACAGGGAAATCGAATTAGGGTTAGGGTTAGGGTTTGGCTCTCCGGCGGAGGGCGGCCGGCCAGAGCTGAGGCGGAGGGAGACCGAGGGTGGCTCGTCGGCGACGGGCGGAGCGGAGGCGCTGGCTGGCGGGGCGGCGCCGGAGTCCGGCAGGAGGCGCTGCCCGCTGCTGTTGCATGCTGAAGTCGGCTGCGGCCGCTGCTGCCGGGGTGGCGGTGCTGGAGGAGAGGAGGACGGCGGGGCGAGGTCTTCCGGCGGCGAGACGGTGGGTGGTCGACGGCCAGGAGGGGGAGGTCGACGGCCGGGGGCTAGGTTATATAGGGAGAGTGAGGGAGAGGGTGGCGCCGGGCAAGGCAGAGGGGCCGGAGGTCGTGGCGGCCGGTGCGGGGGGCTGGTGGTGGAGCGGAAGAGGGGGAGGTCGATGGGTGGCTGGCCGCCGGAGGCGGCGGGAAACGCGGCGGAGCGGCGGAAGACTCGGGAGCTGGGGAATGGGGAGACGGGTCTGCGGGCGGCGGGCGACTCGCGGGTCGGGTCTGACCCGACCCGACCCGGTAAGTCGGCTGGGCCGGGTTGGGGCTGGGCCCGGTGGGCCGGGTCCAGCGGGCCGCGGGTTGGGCCGGGCTGGGTAGCAATTAATAATAATAAAATTAATAATAATAATAATAATAATAATAATAAATGAATAAATAAATAAATAAATAATTGTTTTAAGGTGTTTTAAATTAGGTCCGAGGCCCGATAAATTCCAGAAAAATTACCCTAAGTCCAGTTTTTCATTTTACACCCAAAAATATTATTTTCATAATATTTTAATATTATTTATTATCAATTAAAAATTATGTAATAATTCAAAACCCTGATTTTAATTTCAGAAAATTCCCAGAAAATTCCAGAAAATTATGAAAAATCCTAATTTTGAAATTTTGAAAAATCAGGGGCTTACACGCTGGTCGCTACCCTCGCGGTATATCGATTTTTGATGTTCTAGACGTGTGCGTGAGTTGTGAGATTAGATAGAGTAGCCTACCTCTGCCCATACGTCGAAAAGTTGTCCTCATTATGCATTCATATTGTCACGCCCCAGTCCCAAAATACTGAGGGACTAGACACGTGGCAATGGCCAGCTGGCGTTCTGTCGTAGGCACCCAAAAATAAAACCTTTACTCTTAAAATAATATGTAGTAGTGAGTGTAAGGATCGTTCCCACGAAGAGTAATTAGTTTGATCTTTATGCTATGTAACATAAGATTGGGGAAGAGTTTTTTATCAAAAGAAAATTAAGAAGAGCTAAAAATAATTAAAGTATTAAAACAATCAAAGAAATAAATGTTGGTCTCAGTCAACATCCACCATTGGAATCTTAAAACTGATCATCGATGCAAGTATATATTAATTCATACTTTGAATATTCATCGTTGGAATTATTTTCCTATCTCCTTCAGCCACAATTAATTAAAAACAAGCGATCTAATTAACCTTAACTACTAAATAACCATAGACAAGCGCTAAAGGTTTAATCTAGTAGCGTATTAAACTCGATGAGATCGATGAAGCAAAACAACACAAGCACACGCGGTTGCATTTAATTTTGTCAAAAGTTTTCCTCCTAAGATCTAATAAAACAAAGCAGTTCATTAAATCTTGGTTGCTTCACAAATTAGAGGGATCGAACAATTACGGATTCGATATCTAATTTAGCATTAGATTGTCATGAATAATAAACTAGTATGCATCCTAGTCATTAAACAAGATAATCATAAAAATATGCATAAGAAAATATTCGATACTTAAAGCACAAATCAAAAATATAAACACAAATTAGATCTCACAAGTTTTTATTCATTCCGAGGCTTCCGTTTCTTTCGACCAACAAGACTTTTAGCTCCGCATGTTCAAGAAAACTTTAAAAGAATATTGGAGAAGAGGAAGAAGAGTTGTGTGTTGTTCTCCATTTTCTCCTGATCTCTATCCCTTTTATAGACTCTAAATTAGTGTTTGAAGATCACAATATCTTCCCACAAATCCTCTAATAGTTACAACAACCCAAACAATAAAATAAAATCTTTGAATAAGTTGGGAAATGGTTATTTCAGCTCCACTTTTTGTGCACAGCATAGTTGACTCAATCTTCAAGCGTGATTTGGTCCATGATGCAGCCAGAATATCGGGAAACTCAAAACAGAAAAATTGTGCCTCTATCACTTAGCTTTCCGAATCAATTTGGAAAAGCTCAATTGGACTTCGGATAAGCAAGTTATGACTATTTTTCTACAAGATATCAGAACTGTCCAGAATTGATAATTAGCTCCATTTTGCTTTTAGTGACTCCAATTGCATCCTAAATCAAAATATAAAAGTAATGAGTATCTTTAGAGATTAAATGAGCATAAAGGAGTATATATTAAGGAATAAAAATATAATATTTTATGTTCTCATCACCAGCAGCACACACTGATGGACAAACCCAATTTAATGGATCCATCAGAGCGTACTTAAGCTGTAAAATAAGGTCTACGACAACATGGCACAACTAATCTCATCCACACAAGATAAAATATGATCCACAGAAATAAGAAATGTAAATCATCAACCAGTCTCAACAAAGTGCTTCGGGGAATAACCCGATAAAAATCTGATACAATGGTTCAATAGACCATAATATAAATGACTGAATAAAGTAAATACTGAGCATGAAACATAGATGCTCAGGAAAAGTTTTCAGCTAATACCTCGTCCTCGGGTGTCGGTACAGCTCCTGTATCATCTCCTGTTGCGGTCCCGTATACCTCGAGATAGATCTCGTCTGCAAATTCCGGGAACATAATCCGGATCCAGGTCCTCAGGGGACATAGCAAGGTACAAGATAATACAAGTCAAAATAAATACAGTACAGCAAATAATAAAATAAATAGGGTAAGTATGTAATCATCTATGTGAAATGCAAGTGAGAGCATCACGAGTACTCAGGCTGAGCCACTATAAGCTCTGTGTCGGGGAGCCGGTAGCAGTAATAATGAGTAATGGGCCAAGCTCAGGTTTCAGAGTCTTGCGCCTCACAATAATAGGGGATATATATGTATGATCAGCTTGTAGCCTGTGTGTCTCTCCCCACCCAATATAACCACACGTCTCATGTCCATAACGTCTCATGTACATGGCACGCAAGATCATAGCTAATGTAGCAAGTCATATAGTATCTATGAATATAATGTCAATTTCAAATCATGTATCCTATACAGAATTATCATGAATATCTCAGAAAGATTCTGTCTCATGAATAGTGTCAAGTGTCCTGGGTTATAGTGTACTTGATAAGACAAGTACGAGTATGTAAAGGGGTCACGAATGTCCATCTCTAGGTGACGTACACAACTCTGCGTACAGAGTTGGCACCCGACTAGTAATCGGACGCTAAGTAAGTCACACGGTCCTAGGACAAGCATGCACAGTAATATAATGAATCAAGGAAAATATGTAACAAGACTGCAAAGTTTGGCAAGGTACACTTGCCTGGGGTTTGAATACCAACAGTTGTCCCTGTATCAGTGGATCCTGTAGGTACTCCTCCAAAAGCTGAAATAAACATCACCAACAGTCTCAGAAAATATCAAATAGCTAGAAACGCCTGTCCTTAAGTCCAAATTTGGACACAGGGGCGAAAATGATATTTCCGGGTCAAAGCGGGGTCCACATGTGGGCCACTTTGCACCGAAAAATGTGTCAGGGTCAAAGGTCTCCAAATTCGTCAAACTTAGTGTCAACAAGTGAGGAACGATGATACGAACCCAACGGAACTTCCAGAATTGGATTCCGATGAGCCGATCACAAAATCGCCCGTCAAGTGGAGCATGTGGGGCTCACGATACGCGATTTTGTCAATATTCTCATAATCGAACCAAACTTGGGTGACAGGACCAGCGTATTGCTACGAGTCTGATGGCATAAGTTTTGTCTCAATCCGACGTGTGTACACAAAGTTATAACGTGTTCCAGAATAGGCAGATACGGGACGTTGTCGGCGGATACGCGTTGATTCCGGTGTGCATGCACATCCGAATTAACTTCTGCGAAATTCCGCACGTCCGTATCAACAGCGCGCACGTTTCGATAAAGACCGCGTGCGACCAAGTCGTCCCGTTTGGCGGGGTGCACTCGGTTCCGGGGTAAAACAGGGCGTTGGTTTTCCTGTTTTTGGATCGCGGTTTGCGATCACCACAGGACGCGATGCACCAAGCGAGTTGCACGGGCATCGAGAGGGTTACACAGTCTACGCGACACAATTGATGGAACGGAAAACGAAATAACGAGGAGAGAGAACGGGTTACCTGAACAGGGCACCGTGAACCGAGAACTCTCGTATCCGGGATGTTGTCTCGTGTCCTGGTCACCGTGTCCGCTGTGTCGGCTCTGCACAGGGTCTGTGTCCGGAGACAACGGGGTGGACTCATCGGAGACTACACTGGCCGGTGTTGGCTTCGCCGAAGGGAGTCGACGCGTGCCGAGGCGGAGCGGCTCGTCGGGGCTGCTGGGGTGATCGGCTCCGGGCTGAGCGGTGATCGGAGCTCAGGGCTGCTGGGTTCTGCGGGTGGTGGAGATGGTGGGGATGGTGATGGTGCTTGGCTGTGCTCGAGGCGGAGGGACGGTGGAGATTAGGGCGGCTGTGGAGGTCGTCGGGTCTCGGCTAGGGCGGTGATGGTGGAGGGACGGCGGAGTCGTGGTGGGGATGGTGAGGTCGTTGTGGAGGCGGTGATCGGTCGACTGATCGGGGGACGGGTGGAACAAAGAGGAGAAGTTGGCGGGGCTGACTAGGGTTAAGGCGAGGGGATCGTCGGCTGCGGCGGAGAGGAGTCTGTGGGTTTTGCGGCGACGGCGGTTACACGAACGTCGAGGCTATAAATAGCCTGAACAGTAAATCCGGTGGGGGATTAGGGTTCGGTTAGGGTTTCGGGTTCGGGTCTGATTCGGATCCGACCCGACCTGCTAAGTCTGGGTTGGTCTGGTTTGGTTTGAGTTTGAGTCGGTTTGGTTTGGTTTGGTTTATTTCTAAATAAACCGGGTTCAGGCAGGGTTTAAATCGGTTTAATTCTACCTTGGTTTTTAGGGCTTTAAAAACGTTTTCGGAGTCCAATTGTAAACCCCCTGATTTTTAAAATTTTCAAAACTGGATTTTTCACAATTTTCTGGAAATTTTCTGTAATTTAAAAACAGTATTTTAATTATTCAATAATTTTTAAATGATAATAAACAATATTAAAATATTATGAAAATAATATTTTTGGATGTAAAATGAAAAACTGGACTTAGGGCAATTTTTCTGGAATTTATCGGGCCCCGGACCTATTTTTAAAATAGCTAAAAAGTATTTATTTAATTAATTAATTTTATTAATCATTTATTATTATTATTATTAATTTAACCCTTAACCCAGCCCACTGGGCCCGGCCCACCGGACCCAGCCCCAAACCCGGCCCAGCCCCTAGCGGGTCGGGTCGGATCCGCCAGACCCGACCCGAGACCCGCCCGCACCCCCACGACCCTTTCACTCTCCCCGCTTCCTCCGCCGCCCGCCGCGCCGCCCGCCGCGTCCTCCGCTCCGCTCCGCCCGGCCATCCACGACCTCACCCCACGTCCTCCGCCCGTCTCGGCCCCCAGCCCCCTCGCCCCGCCTTTAAAACCCCTCCCCGTTCTCTTCTCCGGCCAACCCCTCGACGAGCCCCAGCCGATCACCACCCTAGCAGCGCCACCGTCGAACCCCCTCAGCCACCGCTCCAGCCTCGTCACGCTGCCGCCCTGAGCCGCCTCGACGACCGCCCGGCGCCTCCACCGCTGCGGCCCCCTTCTTCCTCCCTCCTCCTCTTCTTCTCCGGCGAGAGCCAACCACAGCAGCCGCAGCAAGCCGCAGCAGCGCCTCCGGCCGCCCTGCGCCGCCTCCGCCGCCTCCCAGCGCGCCACCGCGCTGCCCCCGGCCCCCTCCGCCGTAGCCCAGTCGCCCACGCCGCCGTCTCCGCCGCATGGCCGCCGGAATCCCCAAAACCCTAATTCCCAAATTCCCCCCCCCCCCCCCCCGTGTCCGACACAGGACACGTGTCCTGTGTCGTGTCGGACACAATTCGACCCCGATTTTCGGGTCCCGTTCAGGTGCGTGTATCTCTCTCCTCGTAGCTCTGATTTTGATTCCGCAAATTGCGTTACGAAGCCTGTATGACCCTCTCGGTGCCCGGATAAACCGCTCGGAGCATCGCGTCGTGTGGTGATCGAACACCGCGATCCAAAAACAGGAAAAACCAGACCCTGTTTTACCCCGAAACCGAGTACGCCCCGCCAAACGGGACGACTTGGTCTCGTACGGTCTTCACAGATACGTGCGCGCCGTCGATACGGACGTGCGAGATTTTGTGGAAGTCGATTCGGGTGTGCGTGCACACCGGGATCAACGCGTATCCGCGGACATCGCCCCGTATCCGACTTTTCTACAATTTACCCTAATTTTGTGTACACACGTCGTATTGAAACGAAACTTGTGCCATCGGACTCGTAGTGATACGCTGGTCCTGTGACCCAAGTTTGGTTCAATTCTGAGGACGTTGACGAAATCGCGTGTCGTGGGCCCCATAGGCCCTGCTCGACGGACGATTTTGTGATCGGCTCATCGAAATTCAATTCTGAAAGTTCCGTTGGATTCGTATCAGCGTTCCTGACCTGTTGATACTAAGTTTGGTAAATTTTGAGACCTTTGACCCTGACACATTTTTCGGTTCAAAGCGGGCCCACATGTGGACCCCGTTTTGACCCGAAACTGCCGTTTTTGCCCTTGTCTCCAAATTGGACCCAAGGACAGGCGTTTCTAGCTGATTTATATTTTTCGGATCTGATGGTGATATTTATTTCAGCAACCGGAGTACCGCCTGCAATCCCAGCTGAAGTCAGAGCCGCAATCAGAGCCGGAACCACAGGCAAGTGTACCTTGCCAAACCCTGCAGTCTGCTATTTATTTCCTTGGCTTAATTATGCATCAGTGGGCAAGTAGGGCTTGTCAATTCCCAGTAGTTCCTGTGATAATATTTTGCTGGATTTCTTGTGTAAAATCATATAAACTTGTTTTAACTGCTTAACCTAGGAAACGTGTGACGTACTTAGTGTCCGATCATAGTCGGGTGCCAACCCCGTACGCGGTGTTGGGTACGTCATTTAGATATGGATATTCGATACCCTTACTCTTGGTACTTGTCCTATCAAGTACAACAGAACCCAGGACACTTGATACTATTCATGGACAGGATCTTTTTGAGATATTTATGGTGATTCTGTATAGGATACAGACTTTATGGCATTGACATTATGTTCCTAGATACTATATGACTTATTGCATTAGATATGATCTTACGTGACATGGACATGGGACCACATGGACATGGGACGTATGATTACATTGGGTGGAAAGAGACACACAGGCTACAGGCTGATCATATATATATATATACCCCTATTATTGTGAGGCACAAGACTCTCGAGCAGAGCTTGGCCCTTTACGTGTTATTACTGCTACCGGCTCCCCGACACAGAGCTGGTAGTGGCTCAGCCTGAGTTCTAGTGATGCTCTCAACTTGCATTTATCACTTAGCTGGTTACATAGTTTTACCCTATTGTTTTATTTATTTTTTGCACTGCATTTATTTTGGCTTGTGTTATCTGTACCTTGTTATGTCCCCTGAGGACCTGGAATGGACTATGTCCCCAGGTATAGCCGAAGAGATCCATCCAGAGATACACCGTACAGGAGCACTTTCACGACCTGTACCAGGACCTGAGGACGAGATCGCACCAGAGGACCTCCCCTGAGCATTGGCTGTATATAGTCAGTTATTTCTGTTTCTGTTTCTATTTCCAGTTCCTTTATTTCCTGTCTATTTGCTTTGATGTATCAGACTTGTTCTCGGATTGTTCACCAAGACACTTTTATTGAGATTTGATAGTTATTTCTATTTGCATTACTCTGGCATTTAATCTGTGGTTTTCTGTTGTGGATGAGATTAGAATAGTCTGTGACATGTATCATTGGTTCTATTTACTGTTAGACTACAGCTTAAGCATGCCCTGATGGATCCATTAAATTGGGTTGTCCATCGGTGCGTGCTGCTGGCCATTGCCGCGCATCTCCAGTCCCTCGGCATTTTGGGGCTGGGGCGTGACATGGTTTTTGTGGTGGCCCATGCAGGTCTTCGACTAAATTGTTCGGGTTCAACTCAGGGACCGAACAGGCCTGCAATAAGCTAAGATAAGTTTTAAGATCTCATCCACTTGCTTGAATCGTTCTTGATATATATTCGAATTAAATTATTGACTTGTATTCTGCCTTGATTTCTGTGCGCCTCTTATCGTTTATTTTGAACGCAGGAAAATGGACCCACCAGCCAGCAACGAGGCCCATGCAGAAACACCACAAACCGTTGTGGTTACCCAAGAAGACGATGTGACACCAGTGGGTGAAGGCCAATCATCACAAGGCAGTCAAGCAAGTCAGCCTGCCTCAATAATCCATCAAGATGACGTACCACCCTCGACGCAACCTACTCCACCGATACCTTCCTTCCCACTGGGACCGCCTATGGACGAACAGCAGATGTTCCGCATGTTCTAAATAATGATGCAAGCCTATCAGAGGGTGCAACAAGAAGCTCAACAAAACCAATCGGAGAACTCCATCGACAGAACTAGCTCGGAGTCACGGAGGCCAACCAGTTCAAATGCAACTACCTTCGACGAGGACGTTCTTACTGCAGCAAGACCCGTGGAGTGCACCCCAAGGATCGAGTCCAGCCAGAAGCGGTCGTATGCGTCAGCACCAGACCAAGCACAACAGAAAAGAGCTGCAAAGCGACCACAGATAAATCCACTACCAAGAACAGCATCAGGAGCCTCATTCCTTCCTACTTGTCACTACTGTGGCAAGGTAGGCCACCTCGCTAAAGAATGCCGACGCAGACTGGGACAATGTCTATCTTGTGGATCCAAGAAGCATGCGATAAGGGATTGCCCAGAACGTCGAGAGAAAGCAGTGGTGATTCATCAACCCGCCACATCAACACCAGCCGGAACACCACGGGAAGGAACTCCAAAGAAGCCTCACGTACTCCAGCCACCCGAAGCATCTCCGCAAGTACTGCCTACCTGTCAACATTGTCATAAGCAAGGCCACATTGAGAGCGGGTGCAGACGTAAGTTAGGATTATGCTTGATTTGTGGAACCAATGAACACTTGGCCAAGGATTGCCCCCAGCATCGAGAGAAAGCATTGATGAATCTTCAACCGGCCACATCAGCACCAGCTGGAGCACCGCAGGCAGGAATCGCAAGGGAGTCTCATATACACCAGCCACCAGAAGCATCTCCACAGGCAATACCTGGCTGTCCATATTGTCACCGGCGAGGTCACATAGAGGACGAGTGCAGACGAAAGAAGAGATTGTGCGTAGCTTGCGGATCCAGTCAGCATTTATTAAAAGAATGCCCTGAGCGTCGAGACAGAGCACCAACAGGTAACCAGCAAGTGTTACCAGCAGCACGGTCAGCCTCTCCAGCATTGCAAGCTTCACCAATACCGAGGCCACCCTTGGCACCTCAGGCAACCCTCTTCCAGCAGGCTCAACAGCAGCAGAGGAATCAACTGCAAGGACACGGACAAGCTCCAGCGAAGACCGTGGAGAACGCGCAGACTCGTGGAGTAGCTGATGCGCGTAAGTGATTTGTAGTTATCCGTTTCTAGTCTTGTTTTAGCTCGTGCCCGTTGGTTCGTGACCTCAGCCCCAATCTAGTAATTTGTAACTTGTTAATAACCTGGTTTTCATAAAAGTTGTAGTTCTTTTACTGTAACTAGATTTTTCTGGAAAGTGTATAGCTTTCATTTTTAGGGAAACGGTATTTCCCTAAGTATCTTGTAATGTGTTTTCAAACGATACTTGCGACCGCGTCATCTCTGTTGACCGGTTATTCTTTGATTGCGAGGACGCAATCCTCTAAAGGGGGGTAGATTGTAAACCCCCTGATTTTTAAAATTTTTAAAACTGGATTTTTCATAATTTTCTGGGAATTTTCTGTAATTTAAAAACAGAGTTTTAATTATTCAATAATTTTTAAATAATAATAAATAATATTAAAATATTATAGAAATAATATTTTTGGATGTAAAATAAAAAACTGGACTTAAGACAATTTTTCTGGAATTTATCGGGCCCCGGACCTATTTTTAAAACAGCTAAAAATATTTATTTAATTAATTATTTTTATTAATCATTTATTATTATTATTATTATTATTATTATTATTATTATTATTATTCTTAATTTAACCCTTAACCCAGCCAACTGGGCCCGGCCCACCGGGCCCAGCCCCAAACCCGGCCCAGCCCCTAGCGGGTCGGGTCGGATCCGCCAGACCCGACCCGAGACCCGCCCGCACCCCCACGACCCTTTCCCTCTCACCGCTTCCTCCGCCGCCCGCCGCGTCCTCCGCTCCGCTCCGCCCGGCCGTCCACGACCTCACCCCACGTCCTCCGTCCGTCTCGGCCCCCAGCCCCCTCGCCCCGCCTTTAAAACCCCTCCCCGTTCTCTTCTCCGGCCACCCCCTCGACGAGCCCCAGCCGACCACCGCCCTAGCAGCGCCACCGTCGAACCCCCTCAGCCACCGCTCCGGCCTCGTCACGCCGCCGCCCTGAGCCACCTCGACGACCGCCCGGCGCCTCCACCGCTGCGGCCCCCTTCTTCCTCCCTCCTCCTCTTCTTCTCCGGCGAGAGCCAACCGCAGCAGCCGCAGCAAGCCGCAGCAGCGCCTCCGGCCGCCCTGCGCCGCCTCCGCCGCCTCCCAGCGCACCGCCGCGCTGCCCCCGGCCCCCTCCGCCGCAGCCCAGTCGCCCACGCCGCCGTCTCCGCCGCGTGGCCGCCGGAATCCCCAAACCCTAATTCCCAAATTTCCTCCCCCCGTGTCCGACACAGGACACGTGTCCTGTGTCGTGTCGGACACAATTCGACCCCGGTTTTCGGGTCCCGTTCAGGTGCGTGTATCTCTCTCCTCGTAGCTCTGATTTTGATTCTCAAATTGCGTTGCAAAGCCTGTATGACCCTCTCGGTGCCCGGACAAACCGCTCGGAGCATCGCGTCCTGTGGTGATCGTACACCGTGATCCAAAAACAGGAAAAATCAGACCCTATTTCACCCCGGAACCGAGTACGCCACGCCAAACGGGATGACTTGGTCTCGTGCGGTCTTCACAGATACGTGCGCGCCGTCGATACGGACGTGCAAGATTTTGCGGAAGTCGATTCGGGTGTGCGTGCACACCGGGATCAACGCGTATCCGCAGACATCGCCCCGTATCCGACTTTTCTGTAATTTACCCTAACTTTGTGTACACACGTCGGATTGAAACAAAACTTGCGCCATCGGACTCGTAGCGATACGCTGGTCTTGTGACCCAAGTTTGGTTCAATTCTGAGGACGTTGACGAAATCGCGTGTCGTGGGCCCCATAGGCCCCGCTCGACGGGCGATTTTGTGATCGGCTCATCGGAATTCAATTCTGAAAGTTCCGTTGGGTTCGTATCAGCGTTCCTGACCTGTTGACACTAAGTTTGGTGAATTTTGAGACCTTTGACCCTGACACATTTTTTGGTTCAAAGCGGGCCCACATGTGGACCCCGTTTTGACCCAAAACTGCCGTTTTTGCCCTTGTCTCCAAATTGGACCCAAGGACAGACGTTTCTAGCTGATTGATATTTTCCGGATCTGATGGTGATATTTATTTCAGCAACCGGAGTACCGCCTGCAATCCCAGCTGAAGTCAGAGCCGCAATCAGAGCCGGAACCACAGGCAAGTGTACCTTGCCAAACCCTGCAGTCTGCTATTTATTTCCTTGGCTTAATTATGCATCAGTGGGCAAGTAGGGCTTGTCAATTCCCAGTAGTTCCTGTGATAATATTTTGCTGGATTTCTTGTGTAAAATTATATAAACTTGTTTTAACTGCTTAACCTAGGAAACGTGTGACGTACTTAGTGTCCGATCATAGTCGGGTGCCAACCCCGTACGCGGTGTTGGGTACGTCATTTAGATATGGATATTCGATACCCTTACTCTTGGTACTTGTCCTATCAAGTACAACAGAACCCAGGACACTTGACACTATTCATGGACATGATCTTTTTGAGATATTCATAGTGATTCTGTATAGGATACAGACTTTATGGCATTGACATTATGTTCCTAGATACTATATGACTTGTTGTATTAGATATGATCTTACGTGACATGGACATAGGGCCACATGGACATGGGACGTGTGATTACATTGGGTGGGGAGAGACACACAGACTACAGGCTGATCATATATATATATATATATACCCCTATTATTGTGAGGCACAAGACTCTCGAGCAGAGCTTGGCCCTTTACGTGTTATTACTGCTACCGGCTCCCCGACACAGAGCTGGTAGTGGCTCAGCCTGAGTTCTAGTGATGCTCTCAACTTGCATTTATCACTTAGCTGGTTACATAGTTTTACCCTATTGTTTTATTTATTTTCTGCACTGCATTTATTTTGGCATGTATTATCTGTACCTTGTTATGTCCCCTGAGGACCTGGAATGGACTATGTCCCCAGGTATAGCCGAAGAGATCCATCCAGAGATACACCGTACAGGAGCACTTTCACGACCTGTACCAGGACCTGAGGACGAGATCGCACCAGAGGACCTCCCCTGAGCATTGGCTGTATATAGTCAGTTATTTCTGTTTCTGTTTCTATTTCCAGTTCCTTTATTTTCTGTCTATTTGCTTTGATGTATCAGACTTGTTCTCGGATTGTTCACCGAGACACTTTTATTGAGATTTGATAGGTATTTCTATTTGCATTACTCTGACATTTAATCTGTGGTTTTCTGTTGTGGATGAGATTAGAATAGTCTGTGACATGTATCATTGGTTCTATTTACTGTTAGACTACAGCTTAAGCATGCCCTGATGGATCCATTAAATTGGGTTGTCCATCGGTGCGTGCTGCTGGCCATTGCCGCTCATCTCCAGTCCCTCGGCATTTTGGGACTGGGGCGTGACACCAATAAATTCACAGAAAATTACCCTATGTCCGATTTTCCATTTTACACCATAAAATATTATTTCCATAACATTTTAATATTAATTAACATCATTTAAAAATCTTTTAATCACAAAATACCTTAGTTTTTATTCCGAAAAATTACAGAAAAATTTGGGAAAAATATATTTTAAAATTTTAGAAAAATCAAGGTGTTTACATATATAGATTATCTTGTACAGCGTACTTATATATTTTCTGTCTATATTGCATGTTTACTGTATTCAATTGGCATGCTTCTATATATCTTGTTGCGTCCCTCTGAGGACCTGGTCCCTTGCCAGGTATAGACGACCAGGAGTATCCGCAGGAGTACGGGCCAGGACCTGACGCATTATTTTCTGCCGAGGAGGTCTTACCTTCTGAGCATCTTTGATTATCTCTAGCGATGGATCGCTTCGCTGATACCTTTATATCATCATCTTATTTTATATTGAAGATTTACCCCCCTCTCTCATTTTAGTTTTGATATAGTCATTGGTAGTGGATTTGTCTCCACCCGACTATTATTTTTGGATTATTCAGACTCATTATTCTAGTTTAGTTATTTCTTTCCTATGACTTGTTGTGTGGATGAGATTAGTATGTCTGTGACTTGTGACCATATAAATACCACATGTGAGTTAATATTCATATTACAGCGTACGTGTGTATTATGGTATCCATATATTGGAGTTGTCATATACATACGGCTGGCATGCTTACGTATTCCTAGTCCTACGTATTTTGGGACTGGGACGTGACATAACTCATCCTCTCCTTGAAGATTGCGTACCACATGTAGTGCATCACCTTCTATAATAATCTTTGGATCATGTAGATCTTTAGCAAGTTGGATATCAAGTTTTTTTTCAATCTTTTTTTATATGTCCTTTCCATCGGGTTTGGGATTAAGTTTTGAAGAAATAATTTAAATCGTGTTCGTTTTCACGAAAATCTCCTATCGTAACCAATATGACACGACCCTACAGACAAAACCTTCATTGTTAAGAAGAAGAAAAGAATGGTTATAAAATAATTTGAAACAAGACTTTTGCTGGACACAAAATAAAGGGAGTAGTTATATGCAAAAGAAACACAAGGGTTTTCCCTTGCTTGCCACCCAAACCACGTGTACTCCCTGTCCCCATCGCTGTCCTTCTCCTTTGTCTCCACGTATTCCTCCTTCCCCCCCTTCTCTCTCTCTCTCTCTCTCTCTCTCTCTACAACAACAATATGCTTTGACCAGTCTCTCTGAATAAAGAGAGAGGAGCAGTATCATCTTCATCATCATCTTCAATGGGGATTCTGAGGGCGGTAACATTCTCCGCGGAGGAGGTTAACAGCGGAGGAGGGATGGGATGGTGGGACGAGATCGACGGCTCAGATGAATGGCAGCGGGGGATCTTCTACACCCTCTGCGCTTCCTATTCTCTCGTCTCTCTCGTTGCCCTGGTATGTATTACATTTTTATTCTTGATCCACACTTAATGGAGGGATTAAAACGAAAGGATAACTTGTAAAAAAAATATGCATAGGAGAAATAGTTTTCGGTGGCTCGGATCAATCATTGATCGGAAAGATGTTACGCATAGAATTAAAGTAGGATAGAATTACACTATGAAACGGAGGAATATTTTCGGAGTAGTTTCGTAAGTTCCTAGAATTTTAGTTCACTTCGGGCTGAACTTAAACGTCCTGATTTTTTTTTTAACAAATGAATGGTGTGTCAGTATCGTTGTGGCCATATCTCATCGTGTTCATATCGTATCGTGTCTGGCCAATGTAGAATCGTGGCCAACATATTAAAAAATGGGAACCTGAAATAAAATATATAGTTTACGAAATAGGATCTTTTAGACATAAATTCGAACACTAAGAACCTTTGGTATCCTCTTTCACCATCAAGAGAGAATTCGCAATGCGACAAGTTTCGTCGAGGGTACGGGAGTTCGGACGGCAAGAAAAGTGTCGCCGGCGAGGCTTAACGCTGCTGTTGTAACTTCTCCTTCGGTTGACGTTACAGTCCGACGACGATGGCGCAATATAGGTTATGATGTGGATTCTCGATTGAAGATGAAGGAGAGGAGAGGAGAGGAGAGAAGGTGAGTTGTACATATAGAGGTTGAGTGAGGGAGGAGTGTTCGCACGGGAAGAAAATATGGGGGGAGGGGGGGCGCTCCATAACGGGATTATGGAGAAGGGACAATTTGCAGTGTACATTGCTTTACACTGTACATTATACACGAGATAGAGAGAGAGAGAGAGAGAGAGGAGAGCTATCAAAATCAGTTAACGGATACAAGATAAGAACATTTTCAATATACTAGTGGTTCCGTCCTTATAAAAAAATTGTATTTGGATAAAAAAAAGTACAAAAAATTGGGTGGGTTGGAGCGATCCTCAGCCCACCAATGGCTCTGTCATTGTTTAAGATCGTCATATATTTCTGAAGTTTTAAAGATTTTTGTAACTAGACTGTTATAAGACTTGTCATGCTTTATGGATCCAAGTGTTAGCCAATTAAGAAGGAGATGGGTAGAAAGTTAGTGTAGTCGAAATAAAAATATTAAGATAGATGAGAGGTAATACATTAAGGGATATAATAAGAAGTGGGTGTATCCATTGGAAACTAGACATGGTGCCAATTGAGGACAACATAGAGAGAAAATCAACTTAGGTGGTTTGGACACGTACAACACAGACCAATAGATGATCCTGTAAGGAGGAGATATAATGTAGTAGTTAATGCAGCCTCTAGAACTAAAGGTAGACCTAAATGAACATGGTTTGAAGTGTTAAAGATGTGGATCTGGTACATTATAGAGGTCATGACCCTTAAAAGAGAGCCGAATAGAAAAAGAGAATTCAAACAACTGACCCAAACATTTGGAATAAAGGCTTTGTTGGTTGTTGTCCTTGTTGGATCAAGGAACTTATAATGTATGCAATAATGATTGTGGGCTAGGAAGAAACGGTGCTTCGAAAATCGATGTCGTGTCGCATCGTGTCAGATACGGCACGGCACTCTAGAAAAACACTAGGATGCGTCGAAGCTCGTATTTTGCTGTCATATTCGTGTCCGTGCAACATAGGTTGTGGGAGAAACAGAGGAGGACTAGTGTTGGGTTTTGATTCCGCTATTTTATGGTTGGATGTAAAATGAACAGTTAACCTAGAGAGGGCGGGCACTCCAGAAATTTATGCCATGTCCAAGTTTCACAGTGTCGTACATGGCAACAGACTCCAAAATACACCACGATACACCTAAATAGGTGCTGAATGTCCAAACCATGTTGTGGTGTATACGTGTCCGTGCAACATAGAGATTTAAGTCGATTCTTCTGAAAGTTTCAGTTGTAGCTAATGTATTAAAGATGCTTGATTCTGAGCTTTATGCAATCAGTTTCATGTGTTAGAAAAGAGAATCAAAATAAGGAACAAGGTGATTTATTAGTCCTACCCAATTTTAGGAGGGAGCTCGAATTACTGAAACAAAATATGCGTTTGAAGTACAAATCAATATTTTCTTTTTATTTTGTGAAATGGAACAGAATTGAACTACGGTATGGAGGTTCTAGAGCAATGCCATCGATGTGAAAGATTTAAGGTCTGGCTCCTAACATTACCAATTTACCATAGAAATCTAGAAATGAAAATTTAATTCATGATGTTTACTCATAATATAATATCTTGAGAAAATAAAAAATTGGCAGATTTTTTTTTCCATGTGTAAACTAAAAGCACACTTTTTATTTCGTTTGCCTTTGTTTATTAATCTATTAGACAAGTGTTGGCTTATATACGGATAGTCTTATATTTCAGGTACAACTCATCCGTATTCAGCTAAGAGTACCAGAATTTGGTTGGACAACTCAGAAACTATTTCATCTGATGAATTTTGTTGTCAACGGATGTAGGGTCAAACTTGAGTATAGTTATCGTTTAAGTTTTCTTGATACCAATGTTGTGCAACTTGCTAATTGTGATTGTATACTGGCAGTGCGTGCAGTTCTCTTTGGGTTTTATCATAGGGTGTTCCTTCTCAGACCAAAAGTGAGTTCCTACATCTTATTGCCTCTTATCACTGCTAAAGCTTTGTAGTCTCAATTGCTGTCTTAACTGCCATATGTCAGTGATCTTCACATTTTTTCCATCACAGGTAATCTACGAAACCACTATACCATCATTTTCTTCCTTGTGTTATGTAGGGTTCGGAAAAAAATTCACATGACTTCTTTTGTGCTGCTTAGCTATCTAAGAAGCTAAAGTCAATGTGTGTCAATTATGAAATATGTATCGATTATAATCAAGTGCAGAGTTAGTTTAGGTGATTTACTGGATTCAGGAGCTGACATACAATTAGACAACATGTCTAATTTATTTGATTCAAGCCTGGAATAAGGAGGTTTGCATTAGGTAGCCTACATCCGATGTAAAACTGTCAGATTTATACGAAAGAGAACCCTTATACAGAGTACAGGGGGCATCCTTCAGGTTAAATAGGAGATGATCTGTGCTTGACACCAAAAGCTTAGGATGAGGATTTGTGTTGTTTTTGTTGTTTATTTCCTTCAGTTTGAATCTAATAGCTTCAAGGTATGCGGCTATTAGGTCCGGGCATACCGAGTAGGTCCGGGCATCGTCCCCTAGGGTGTAGCCTAGTGGTAAGGTTACGGGACATTACCGAGTAGGTCCGGGCATCGAGCCCCGGCATCGGTTAAGGGGTGGGAGGGAGTTTCGGGTAGGTAAAAAAAATATATATATATACATACATACACATATATATATATATATAATAGCTGCAAGATTTTTTTTGTTTCAGGTTATCGAAATGGCACTTGTAGATCTTCCTGGCCTATTGTTTTTCTCAACATATACTTTGCTTGTTCTCTTCTGGGCAGAGATATATCATCAGGTCTTTTTCTTTTCTATACAGCACAAGATATGCACTTTCTAATAACCACGTTGAGGCTGATCAACTGTTACATTTGCATCCAGGCTAGAAGCCTGCCAGTTAATAAGCACAGACCTACATATTTGGTGATCAATGGGGCTGTTTATGCTATACAAGTAAGCAAGAAAATTATCCAACAATTACGTCTATGAGCTTCCTATAAAGTTCTTTCTGCATTGCAGATCGGCATTTGGATATATGTGCATGTAAGCCACATGGCCGTTGCATTGGAAATTGCTAAGCTATTCTTGGCAGGTTATTCACATCATTTTTAGTTCAAGACTTCATTGTAGTTAAAATTATGCTAATCTCGGATGAAATACCTTTTCATGGAAGATGAGTTGAAAGGAATCTTTGATTATTATAAACTATTGAGTTCTTAGAAGTTATTGAAATTTAGTTATAATTTTTGCAGTTGTTTCATTTTCTGCTGCTCTCGGGTTCCTGATATATGGAGGGAGGTAAGTATTGAAGCTCCAAATTCAGCAATGGGATCCTAAGTTGTAAAATGATCTGATATAGCAAGATTGTATTTCTATTGGAAGGTTATTCTTTATGCTGAGGCGCTTCCCTATTGAATCTAAAGGACGTCGGAAAAAGTTGAACGAGGTAATGGAGAGATCACTTTGTAAGACTTGATATGTTTCCTCTAATTCAAGCACATACTTGTATGCACAACACATCAATCATGGAGTTACATAAGTGTTAAAGCTCATCCAAACAAATGCTCTTTCAATTAGCATCAATCTTGAACTTTGTAGAAGGATATGTAATACACATATAGATTTTTTTAATAAGCAACCATTCCACATTCTCATTAAGGGATATTAACATGAAGCATACAAGAAGCATATAACATATAGAATCTCTTTTAATCTTTAGTCTCTTTAAAATTATGGCATCAAACGAAAGGAATATAAAGGAAAATATGAAAGAGAGATCTTTAATTAAGAAGTGATAGATCAAGGAAAGAAGGGTTTCATCCACTTTCAGTTGTTGAAATGTCCAAGCGAAGAGTAGAACAAGTCCTCCTCAACACTTGTCGTCTTGCCCTCCGTCCTTTGTCGATCCTCCGTTCATTTCGGTAGAACTACGACAACCTTCCGCATCGACTTCTTTTATCTCTCTTTCTCTCTCTCTCTCTCTCTCACACACACACACACACACACACACACAAAGGCAGAATGATAGAGAGTAAATGAAATGAAGGGGAAGAGACTCCCTATATAGTTTCCAGAGTAGTTTCATAGACAGAGTCCTCATCTCTAAACAACCAACCCAATCTTCCAAAATATCAAAAGATCTCCAAAATATGTGATTAGATCTTCTCAATGGGTATCATAACATTCATAGACCTTGCGCAACAATATGTTCCTAATCCGACCCATTAAGCAAGTATCTCAAATTCAAAACATCAGCATCCAACAACTCAAGTCCAACCAGTCTCAATCTCAAGGCACCATCTCCAACCGAGTGGTTCAACCAAGCCAAACCACATCCAAAGGGACAACTCATGATCCAACACCCAACATCCAACATGACAATCATAGTTGAAGATCGAGCCCAATCTGACCTTACCGTCGAGCCAACGAGTAGGCGAACCCACTATAACGTGCAGGTATTACATTTGACTTGTCATTTTGGGCTCATCTTTTTGCTACATTTCATGTGGTGGAGTTATCCCATATGTCGCTAAACATTTTCAGGTTTATCATCCCTTGAATGAAACTATCATGAAGTCTCCTAGTCACAACTTGATCGTGTTATGCCTTGCCATACCGTCTTGAACTATGCTGCACGAACACGGGGAAAATGGTGTAGCTATCCGGATCGTGTCCATACCCATATTCGTGTCCATACTTGTGAAACATAGGTGACTACATCGTACCTATTTGAAAATTTTCGTTTTCCGTATTTCTAACGGTCGCCTCCCTTTTTCGTAACAAAAAAGAAGTAGGCAGTTGCTCAACTCAAATATCTCCTAAAGAATGACACGGACTGATCATGGCACTGCACTAATCGGAAGAGTGTCAAAGGGAGATGCACCACATAGGTTCGATATTTTGTTATTCCAATCAAACAATTACAACTATAACCGATGACCGATGCTACAGCCAGAACGGCTTATTCTTCTAGGGATGTCCTTCACTGGTATACTAAAAATGGAACTAAGTGATCTTTTCTTCTTCCTCGGTTAAAAAGATGTCTTGAGCAATCAAAGAAGCACTTTGGTAAACAGATTTGATCTTTATTGACTCATATTGTGTCCTTATCCATATCCATGTCCTTATTTGTGCAACATAGGTCTTGGATTATTATGTTTTCCCCGAAATCTTCAAATCATGAGCATAGTAGCTGAGATGTTAGTCTGAAGACACGACACTTAAATCAAAAAGCTAGTCATAAATTTATGCTCCGTGAAGGTTCATTCCAAGATCGCAGCAGTTCACATCTTACTGAAGGAAGTGAAATATTTTTGAATCACTTTTCTGGGATATTGGACTAAGTATGCTTTAACCCATTGGTTACAGGTTGGTTTTGTAACTGGGATATGCTGCACATGTTTCTTAGTGAGGTGTTTTGTGGTAAGCTATCTAATATTTCATGATCTCTTTGTTTGTGGTTATGTTGGAAATTTCACTAAGGTGTCCAATCTGCTTATTTTGTTAATGATGAAACACTGGCATCGAGCTACTTACTCTAGTAAAAAAAAATTGAGGTGCCATATGTTGTCCTTGGTCAGGTTGCTCTTTCTGCATTTGACAAGGTTGCAGATTTGGATGTCCTTGATCACCCTCTTCTAAACTTGATTTTCTATATGGTGGGTATTTTTTGCTTCAAATTGCCGGTATCAAGGGACTGCTTGTTTTCTTCTGTTCTTTTCATTTAATATAGTATCTTCTTATTGCAGTTGGTTGAGATTCTCCCATCAGCACTTGTTCTGTTCATCCTTCGTAAACTTCCTCCAAAAAGAGTTTCAGATCAATATCATCCCATTAACTGAATCTTGCTCAATATCAGATGCAAGAAGGTAATATGTTCTATCTTAACCAAACCGCTTTTTTTTTTTTCATTTTAACTTCTGCAAGCTGAGATTTATGTTCCCCTTTCATGGCAAAAGGCCTAAGGGAGGAATCTCTCCTTGCTCTTGACCAATTGACTTTGCAGTCTCAGCAGCGCTTTTGGATCTCCTTCATTTGGGGCATGACAGGTCTCTGCACTAATCTATGAGGTGGCATCCAATTGTAGGCTTACATCTTTGTGGCAGCATCAATGCGCTTACATCGATCCAACAGAGGAAAGCCACAACACAATAGCACTTGATCTTTCCACTACCATATGTTGTTTTCTTTTTCTGTGATGTCTCGCGCAGCGAATAAATTCACTGGGTTGCTTATGATGTAAAAAGGATCTTCTTAACACATCTAGTTGTCGGATCTTAACTTTTAATAGTTGAAACTAGAAATTAGATTATCAGAACGTCTCTGGTTCCTCCATTGTATTATCATCTTTTTAATTACAAAATTATCACTGTTGTGGGCTTGTTATGAGTGTAGTTTTCTTTGCATTTTTATCAGAAATCTGTTTGTATTATCCGCGTTATGTTTGTAATTAAGTACCCAATCTGCTTTTTGTAAGTTGGATGAGCACTACAAAATCGGATTAGTTTCGCCACATATTCCCTGGTTAGAGTATGCAGTTTGAGCTCGAGGACTATTAAAGGCTTAAATATTTCTTAGTTCAATGAACCTGTCTATGTTGGCAGCCATCTTTGCTCTCTACCTGAGCTGAGCAGAGCAGATCCGTTGTTCCATTAAATCTGTTTTATGTTATGTTATGGGTTTCAGCCGGTATTAAAAAAAGAGGGACCCACATGTAATAGGGTGGAAATAAAATTAATGGGACTACATATTTGCTCTCCTACCTGCGCTGATGTGGTTGGCCTGGCTCAAACCATGGCATTTGGCTGTACACTCCCAACTAACCAAATTCATTATTTTTTGGAAATTTATAATTACTAGCCCCAGTATAATCGGATCTTTGCATTAGTGTCTTGTGATTTGATTTCCTGTGAGGGGAGGCTGGAAATTTTCTTTACTTCCCAAATTTGTCTTTGCAGGCACCAACCAACTCAAATGAGTCCATTTTTGTTCACCCACCAAAATTAGGTGGAATGTTCACCTCCCAATGAAAATTTGACATGTGGTATTTTCATCCCGCACAAACCATTTTGTAAGTGGTTTTGTTCATCCACCAAAGTGGTTTTGATCTTTAATTTGCCACATGTTAATTTTTTATTGGAAGGCGAATATCCCACTAGGGGTGAGCATTATTCGATTTTGGACTGAAAATCGAACCGAACAGAATAAGATATTTGGTTCGGTTTGAAAAAAAAATTGGTTCAATTTTGAAAACTAAAATTTTTTATTTGGTTTTGGTTCCAAAACCGAAAAGCGAATAAGACTTGTGCAATTATGTAAATATTCTCAATTATATGCATATGTTGTAACTAAAATATGTATATTTTAAAAACAACAATTCTATGTATGTGTTTTGAGCCAAACTTTGGTAATTTAACAACTATTCTAACTTTGGACGCAAATAAAACAAATGCGTGTATAAAATTATAATTTTTAATATCATTTAACTACGATTCCAACTTTGGACCATATCCATTAAACAATACAAATAGTTCAACCGAATAAACCGAATCGTTATTTAGTTCGGTTTGATTTCGGTTTTGACTAATTTCGGTTTTAGATTTTTATAATTTTGATTTATTCGGTTTTGACTATTTCTGTTCGGTTGAAACCGAATAAACCGAACGTTCGCCATTACAGGCTACTTCTCACGTAGTTTTGGTGGGTGAAAAAAAATGGACTCAACTCAAATATCAGAAAGGTAGTCTCTCGTTATTTGAACGGGGATAATTGCAGCACCAATCCAACTTGGGCATCAGCCAGATGAAGACAATTATCCACTGAATCAGGAAGGCTAGGAGCCACTCGGAAATCTGTACCGTGTCCAAATTAGACATGAATTGGTGGTGGCAAGCCAAAATCGTGTCCCACGTGTCCAAGCAACCTAAGCAATTTGGGTCCTCGTAATCTTTTGCCCAACTAATTCACAATGTTTTGATTGTATGTTGAAAGGAGGATAGTTTTCTCTATATCCCTCTCAGTACTAAGTCCACCACTAACTCTTGATGATAAGGATTCGGATCTTACCAATTAAAATAGGAAAAATATACTATTTATTGGCAATTTCTCGTGCAAAGCAATCCACATCGAAGGAAATATCTGCATGGCCAAAGCTCTTGGATCTTGCGAGAGCCAACGGACCAGTTGAAGATTTTCCCAAAACAGAATCACCTAATAATACTTGATTTATTTTGAATAGGGAACTAAATTAGACAAATGTGAACGTGTAATTAGTTTAAGTAGGGCAGGCTCTTAACTGCAGCAAATGGAAAAGTTGGCAAACCATGTCTGTCAATTATCATTAACTAATTACGCCTGTTAAAACCTGTGTTTTAATAATCGGTAGATAGCTTTTCTTGACTGGATCAACGTTGACTAGCTGTTCGTTTTTAAACCCAGTTGTAAATAAAACAAAAATTGTAAATCATCATCCACAAATGATTGAACTTGGACCATTTAGGTTGACCTACTAATTGAACAATTGATTGAGCTACTAGTTGAACCAGTTTGACCCCACCCAGTCCCTTGTCCGGGTCAATTTCGGGTCCAATTTTTAAAACACTGATTAGACAATAAAAGGGAACCTGACATCTGAGTAGGAAGAGATGGCAAATCCCGTAACAGAGATGAAATGTATCTGACCAGCAAACATAAATTTACGACTCCAAATTGCAAAGAAACCCAATTAACTAATTCGCCTACCAAGCACGCAGTATATCCACAGCAGGTTACTAATACACAAACACACGCTTATACGTGCATCAGCTGTAAGATGACTAACTACCAACAAATTAGTCCGTTTAGCAGTCAGTTGGCAGATACAAATAACACAAAACATTAATATACATCACCTGTCATAACTACAGGTCTCAGGGAAATCATACATATATATACAAGCGATTAATGTAGATCAGCTGTCATAACAATTACAGGTTACAGAGATCAAATATAATCATGTCAGGTTACAGGAAAATTAAACAAAGGTCCAGCCACCGTCATGCACCACGCATGAGTGTGTCATCGTCCCAGATTTCGTCAAGTTCAATCATAATATTGCCATTGGCAGCCTCCTCCGACACGTTTAAAATCCTGTCTTCTATATCCTGCAAACAAAATACACCCAAAAAAGGGTCCACATCAGCTGCAATAACCATCGGAACATGAAAACCATCACAAACTCAAGATTGATGAATACAAACAGGTTAAAGCAGCTGTATCTTACTGCACCGAATAAAGGCAAGATGATATGCTAAAAATATACCTAGCTGGAAAACATGATAATGGAATCTTGTACACGGTCATATGCCAGTTCTGAAATGAGAAAAATGCCCAAACAGAGATGAAAATAAATAATGTACAAACAAAGTGTCGATATCTATACTATTATATAATCCAAGTACCAGAGGTATTTGGATGATATAGATTATATAGATTCTTATATTAAATTATATTTTTAAGGATAATGTCATTTACACCCACTAATTTAAAATTCCCAACTTATCGTAACCTACTCCTCTGTTTTAGGATGCACTATTCTTTTTCTCTCTCTAAATATTCTCCGTACTTAACCGAACAAAACACTTCCTCTATTTCTTGGCTTCGACGATTTTTTGGCTTCTCCTCTCACCTGAAAAAAGGTTATTTTTCATATTCTTTTTGGAGGAAAAAAAAAGGAAGATATTTTTCTATTACAATTGTTCTAGTGTTTTCTTAATTTTTTTTGCTCTCTTAAAATTGTTTCTTCTTTAGAAATTCCATCATCTGTCATATAGGGATCTAGGGTTTACGAAATTGGATTAGTTGTTGACGTCAAATACTTGATATTTAATCAATCTTCTGTTTGTTTTCAAATGTTTTTTTTATGTTCAGTTGTCTGTTTCTTCACTTTATATCTTAATATTTTGTTTTCAATAAGTCTTTAATGTAAAATGTGATGCTAGGTGTGACCGCACAACAACTGCATGGATTGTTTCAAATCCTTTATCTTTATAATGTAGAAGTACTCTTTATAACAAATTGCTTCCCCGTAAACGCTGTCAGCCTCGAACCCACTCAAATCTTTAGAAATATATGAGGCACTGTCAAGTCCTTTGAATTGGTTTAGATGTAGAGTAGTCGATGTCCATTATTTTGAACAGTAAAAAAAATATAGGCCAATTATTAAGGGGTTGATAATTATTGGCATCCAAAGTGGTAAGTTTTCATTTTAGTAACCAGGACACTTATATGATGTTCTCCTTACATGACATTATTCTTATGTTGTTGTCAAATCGAATAGTCCACCTAATTAGAAACCAATAAAAGTAGGCTCTGTTTTTTTAGTTCCTGAGACAATTAACGCGGGGTGCAATCCAAGATAATACTTAACCGAACTTAATACTTCGTCTAGTTCTTGGCTTCGTCAATTTCTTGGTTTCACCCCTCACCTGCAAAAATGTTATTTTTTATATTCTTTTTGGAGAAGTTAATGAAATTCTCAAATTTTTAAAATTATTTTATTTTTTTCAACCAAACATTTTCCTCACTTCCTTTACCAAGGTCCGCTGCTTCCCAAATTTAATATGGATTTTGTTGACATATGCCCTAAAGGCACATGTTAAGGTTAATAATACATAGCTTTTTGACTTGGAAATTAATATCAACACCCAATAAACATTAAAGAAATAGTTTTTTGTATTGAAAAATGTCATCAAGACCCAATACAAAAAAAATTGTGTTGGAAAATTAATTTATTTGATGTTGATGACATTTTCCAATGCAACAAATTATTTCTTTAATGTTTAAAGGATGTTGATATCAATTTCCAAAGCAAAAAAGTAAGTATTAATTAGGCTTTTAACAAAACCCATTTTATATATATATATATATATATATATAGGAGTTGGGCACACATATTGTGTGTACAATTCCCAGTTAATGAATAACATGAGAACAAAGAGAGAAAAATTACGACGGTTTAGATTGGTAAAAATTACCCAGTGAATGAAAAATTATGACCACTACTGCTAGAAGCCTAGGACTATGTGTGGAATTTAATTGATTTAATTTTGTTGATAATCTTATTTAAAATGCGTAATGGAATGGGCTAGCCAACTGTTCTGATGACAAAATTTTGGTCATATCCATACAGTTGAAGATTATCAACAAAATTTCACCTTATTTAGATTTTTTTTTCTCACCTATAGAATAAACAAAATTAAGATGAGAAGTTGGGATCTTGCATTTAAATAAGAATATAGTCGATCATAGAAGAAGGTGGAATCTTGCATTTAACTAAATAATATTCCAATATCCAATATATCACCAAAGATGGTATCAACTGAATGATAAGATGATTATATTCTTACTATTATTAAACAAACTTTTTTTAATGATTCGCTGATTCATTACCTTTAGTTCATACTACTTTCAAAATATGCTAGACGTAAATTGATTCAGGATATTGTTGTGAAATTTTATATAAATTAAAGTATAATATCTATACTATTATATAATCCAAATACCATAAGTATTTGGATTAACAAGATAGATTATTTGGATTATATAGATTCTTAGCTAAAAATATATTTCTATATGGATATTGGATAGTAAGGTCATTTACACCCCACTAATTTAAATTTTGAAACCAATTTTAACTTTTGCCTACGTGCAGTCAACCTCTCTTTCTCTTCCTCTCTTCCTCTCTATACTAAGTTAAATTAAAATTTTGGCATGAGGTTTCTGATTGGTAATGAGAACAATAAAGATTATAAAAAATGGACTTCAAAATTACTGTAAAATCTGAATGCAATTTCTATTAATGGCCTTTTACAAATATTTATCTCCAAATCCAAAAGATAAAATTCATTTTATCAAATCTTATTTCGATTTGATAAATTGACAGAAAAGAAGATGGAAGTAGAATTTAGAATCAATTTTAACACTAAGACATTTATTATACATTTTGTTATTAAAATTAAGAGATAAATTAAAATTTAGCTTTTCTCATGATTTGGTTTCTGATTGGTGATGAGAACAAAAAAGATTAAAAAATGGACTTCCAAATTGCTGTAAAATCTGAATGCAATTTCTATTAATGAGTGGCCTTTATGAATATTCATCTCCGAATGAAAAGATAAATTTTATTTTATCAAATTTTATTTCGATTTAGAAAAGAAGATGGAAGTATAATTTAGAATTAATTTTAACATTTAAGCAAGATTTGTTATAAATTTCGTTTGTTATTAAACGGAAGATAGAGATAAATTAAAAAATTTCTTTTCTTATGATTTAGTTTCTGATTGGTGATGAGAAAAATAAAGATTAAAAAATAGACTTCAAAATTACTATAAAATCTGAATGCAATTTCTATTAACGAGCTTCTAGGAATATTCATCTCCAAATCCAAAAGAAAGAAGTTATTTTATCAAATATTATTTCGATTTGATAATTACAGAACTTTTTAAATTTCGTAAAAAGATACGGATTGTTCAAAACTTTCTAATATAATATCATACAGAGATATTTCTTTAAAAAATTAATTACTATTATGGTCTTCTAATAATATCAATATTCATCTCAACTCCAAGGGTTTTAGATTGGTACAAAGCAACAATGTTGGTATTGTGTTTTAGTTTTTAAAAAATTGGATTAGGTAGAGAGAGATGAAAATCATTGATATGGAAGATTTGAAATTAATTAAAACACTGAATTAATAGGTGTAATAATTGACTTTCTGTTATGTTTGGGGTGCTTATAGTGCAAGCTTTACTCAAATTTAAATTTTATTAGGGGGTATAATGATGAGTTGCCATTTTAGGCTGTTAATTGGCTAGCAGTATATAACTGAATCTTCAATTTAAAGTATTAAATATAATTATTTTTCTCTCTTTTTTTTACCATATGTCAAATTACGTATTATTTCGGGGGGTTTCTTTTGTTACAAAATTTGGTGCTACTCCACTTTTTAGTTACAAATTACTTGTTACTTTTTAGTTCCAAAATTACGTTAGTTTGACACACAGTTTTTTGACATTAACTAGGGGGTATAATGATGACTTGCCATTTTAGGCTGTTAATTGGCTAGAGTATATAACTGAATCTTCAATTTAAAGTTATTAAATATAATTATGTTTCTCTCTTTTTTTTACCAAATGTCAAATTACGTATTATTTCGGTTTTTTCTTTTGTTACAAAATTTGTTGCTACTCCCCTTTTTAGTTACAAATTACTTGTTACTTTTTAGTTACAAAATTACGTTAGTTTGGCATGCAGTTTTTTGACATGAACTATTGATGTCATTTTGCCTATAAATAATTCTAATATTTTAATTTTTGCTTGATTTTTTAATTTTTTTAATAAAAATAAAATAACTTTTTAACTTTTTAACAGAATTTTCATTTCTTAAAAGAGATATGCACGCATACTTCATCCACAGAAAAGAAAAAGAAGCAAAGCTGTCCTACAGTCCTAATATTTAGTTATCCCTCTTTAGAAAACAAACTATTTAACCTATAATGGTATTGGACTACTGATAGTAGCAAAAACAAGGGTACCTAAAGGTTTTGAAGAGTGAACGAAATCTTACATTTGATTCCTGGAGTTCTGACACAACATTCAGCAACCTTGAGTACTGGTCCCTAGCTTCTGGATATTGAACCATGGACTTCACCCTTGCCAATGCCTTGTCCATTCGTTTCTCAGCTTGTTTTCTGCCTTCTTTCAAGAAATCATAATCATCTTTTTTGGAAGAAGGTTCAGTTTGCATGCTGGTACCCTCAAGAAGCCCTTCTGCTCGAAACCCACGCAATCCACTCCCTTTACGCCTCCAGCGTAATATCGCTTTCTCCACAATTCCTACTGTCCAGACCCAACTTTTGTAGCGCTTTCGCGCCTGATGACCCCTTACATGGGCCTAAGGAACACCAAAATTAGGAATGGACAACAAAGAATATAAAATGTTCGTGAACAAATATATAAAGCACATTTACATGTGCGCAACTGATATATATAATATGATATGTAGGAAATGAAACTATAGAAGCCTCATGTCCATAAGAAAATATATTTTGTAACCACAGTAAACTCAGGCCAACATAAAACAATCAGTTGCAAACCACAGTTGAATATAAAAATGCAATACATGTCAAATATGTATAAGATCTTCCTTGCTGGTGACAGTTTCAATAGAATAAGCACAAAGAAGCTTTGCAGCCACATAAAAGATGCTAACTTGCAAGCAGAAAATAAGTTGAAAGCTACAAAACCGCATTCAAACTTCTAGAGAAAAGATGACATAGGATATATTAAAGGGCCAGCTTAGATGACTTTGAATGACATAATTGTTTTAAACCTATTTTTAAAACAAAGAGCCATTAAAAGAGGGAACATTTTTTGGTTATAGTTCATTTTGATTATATATTTAGGCTTAAGAAAAATATAAACTGTACAGTAGCTGTGTAGATACAATTTTGGGTTATAAACAAATTTACCAATGAAAAACCAAATCCAAATACGATAATTTGTTAGTAATTTACTTTTAATAGTGTATGTATGTCAAAATTGTAGGTAACCACTTGTAGATAAACAAAGCCATAACCACCTTATTTAATTTTGAAAACCAGTATGTAAGCTAAAAAATAGAGGCCAGCCATCATCATGACAAAGGTACCCAGCCTAAGAGACTAACTATTTTTAATACATTGATAGAAGAAAAGCAATAAATATTTTACTCTCATTGCATATTAAGCATAATTAATTGGAAACAAAAAAGTAAAAGATAATACAATTGAAGGGAGAAATACAGACATAACACATGATGGAATTAGATTTACATCGACGCACCTGGATCTTAACAATCTGTTGGCGAGTAATCAAGAATTCCTTCCTTCCTTTCCATCCTCGATACTTGTTTTGTATTTTTATTGCAGCAGCATGTACAGGCGTATCATGCTGTCCTAGCTTACTCGTTTTAGCAGAGATGAGCTTACTTGTTTTGACAGAGATGGGTGGCAGAGCAAGCTCATCTGACATTCCACACTGATCATCAACTTCGGCTAGTTTTTTCCTTTGGAAGGAATGCACTCTGTAAACTTGATGTATACGAGCTGCGGCAAGAGAAGCATTACGAACAGCACTTAGTGAGTCCTTCAAAGCATGTCCTGCTTCCTCATTTCCATCAACAACTGGAATACCACTTTCCACACACTTAATATGAGATGTATCAGCCAAGTCGATGCCATTTGTATCATTTACAGTAAGGGCTGAAAGATGCGAAGTCAAAGAAGATTCAGCAAGGAAACCAGCAATTCCCTTGTGTCCATTTCCAGATGCTAAATCAGCAGGTGTTCTTCCAGAAAGAAACTCAGGAGTTGGATCTGTTAATGCTCCAGGGGCTGCACCTAGCGTGATAAGGGAAACAACTGTGCGCTCTCTGAAATAGAAAGAAATCATATAAACCATAAGTCTGAGAAATTCCTACATATCAGTAGCAGATAATTATTCAAGGATAAAATTATTTGATATTCTTACTTGCCACAGTAAGCTGCCCAATGAAGGGCTGTCCATCCATTCACATCTCTGAAATTGACATTAACACCAGCAATTATTGTTGGTTTGATAGCCCAATCATAACCAAGAGCAGCAGCTAAATGAAGCACACTCTGTCCATCCTTGTCTAACACACTAGGACCTTTACCACCTTCAGCAACTTTGTAAAGAAGCCAATCATGCAACTTTTCTTTCAATAACTTTTGAAACAACTGATCCTTCACTACATCAGGAGAAAATTCTTCACCGTTACTGAGCTTCAGCATATTATACCACTTGTCATCAGCTTGCATCAGTAGTGAACTAATTCTGTTGCTTATATGAAGTTTCTCATCGGTGATTGTAGATATGGATCTTGACAGGTCAACTGATCCAAAAGATAATAGGCAGCCAAGGCGTACATGAAGACTCATTCTGTCAGTGTTGCAGGTGCTGGAATTTGAAGTCTCCATATGCTGAGGAAGATTAGCCCGATACTCAAATTCTCGCACTTCACTACATGCCAATCTGTTAGAGCAGGTGATGTAAAAAGGAACTCTTCCCAACTTATGTGGTGGAGCATAGCAGCGGAGGATGCCGTCTGCTAAAATTTCTGCAGGGACTTCCACTTCCCCAAACATACATGACAATTTAATATTTTCTATCTTGTCTTTGTCCTTCAAAAAAAATCCGGTAATTAGAACCTGCAATATGTAAACAGTACAGTAATGATTAGGAGAAAGAGAGAAAAAAAAATAAAGAAAATCCAAAGATAACTGATATACTGAAGTAAATCACTTGTCAACATAGTTATGTATGTAGTATGTACATATATTGAATACCTACTTTTTCGTATACATGTATCCTTTAACAATTTAGAAGCAGAATTTCCAGTTATCGTATCACTTAGGAAGAATTAAAAATAATTACAGAATTAAAAGAACAGTCATACATACCTTAGTTTCCAAGCCATTATATGCCCAACTTGGAGAAAAATCTATAATACTGAAAAGCTGGTCTTGAGAAACCGAGGGTCCCATCATGTATGCATCCAATTGTTCCGACTGTGACATGCCAGAATCTTCAACATGCTCACTTTCCATGAAATTCCAATCAGCCTCAGAATTGGATTTCGTATGTGGGTGTTCAACCTCTCCAAGTTCCCTGCTCATCCACTTGGAAAAACTATCATACTTTTTGAAGCTTTCTCCTATGTTAGAAATGTCTAGCGATGATTGTTTCCCGAAGGTCAAATTTTCCTCAAATGGAAACTCAGTTTTCGCATTGAGTATTGATGTAGCATAAGAAACAACATCAGGATTCACAAACTGCACAGAAAGAAGTTTTTGCATCAGGCAAGTGTTGTTCAGCCAAAGTATGCCAAATCACAGCTCAAAAGAGATACTCTAGGGGTATAAATCAACTTTAACCTTAACTTTTAAAGTTAGCTATCAATTATGCATACATAATTTATGTCGATCATGGGCATCACATGAAGACCTCTGTTCCAAATTTCTCAACTCCAATTGGCTTGCACACACCAAGGATTGTCATGAAATATTATTGAAAGATACCTGTCATGCATTGCTTACTGCAACTACATGCAAACATACACAGAGACAAATAGTGCTGTCTGAAACCTACTAATTTTCACAATTAAAGCAGCCATAAATAGTGAAGCACACCAATGTGCACACTTAAGAATCTACAGCCTCCTATAATGCTGAATGAGTCAAGTAGCTAGAAGATGTTCTTCATATAAAGAATGTTTCAAAAAATATAAAAATGGTAAATATTGGAGAATGTTCAGGAAAACCTGATTAGAAACTGTTCTTTTAAATAGTTTTATTAAAGAATTTTTTGACAGTGAACAAACAGAACTATTGTGATAGCATCAATTCATGTAATTCTTCTCAGGACTTTGAGGGGTTCATCAATATAAGGTTTTAATCACACCCAATAAATGACACCACAACGAACAAGTGAAGACGTTATTGGTCGGTATTATCCTGCAATAGAAAGGTATCGGTATTTCTATTTTTTGCTTTTCTGCTTAGTTTATTGACTTCTACCCATCTCGTTGACATTGATAACTGGCTTTATCCTCACTAAGGGAAAATATAAGTCATCATGTAGTTCTTCCATCAAGAGGGGCATAAGCAATACCTGCATATCAACTTTTCCATCATCCCTTTGCTGAATAGTGAGTTCATCTTTGAGTAATTCCCCAAACGTCAAAGTTACTTTCTTAGGAATATCCAACCTGGCAGCTCCTTCCTTTTCAGGTGAAACTTCGAAGGATGCACTTGGAAAGCCCATTGCAGTATTGTCTAAACCTTCATCCTGCAATGTTAAGTCAAACTGTGTTGTATTGTATCCGCTGGCTGCTAAGTCGAGACCTGTTTTACCGAGTGCAACAATATCCTCTTGTAAACCTGAATAAAGGTTAGTTTCTAGTGTCATTGCCTGCAGTCTTCGTTGATCATCTGGTGTAGTATTTTATAAGCATAAATTAGTCAATCTGGTAATACAAAATATTACTGAATACATGTGAAGCAAGACGGTGTGTCACTTACACTGGTTTAAGGAAGAAGGTTGAATATTTGAGGGCAGGAGGGAAGCATCCATTAAGGTTCCATCTTCATACTGTTGCAACCCAATGAAAGAGTGGTATCTGGATCTTGTTTGACAATAATCTGCTGAATCGAATTTCGCTTTAGATACACTGAAGCATAATTGAAAATATGAATCAGTGAAACTATATTGGATGCAAATAGATATTCAATTCAAGCAGGTTTATCACAAAATCTCATTTATGCATGTGTGCTTGCACATGATTGCATGAGTGTGTGTGTATGTGTGCAACACATATCAGTAGATGAGGACCAAAGAGTTGATAGTAATACCAGAATCAGCATCTTCATATTCTGCCGTAAATGCATTACTGGGGCTTCCAGCATCTGTAGTTTGTGAAGGTAACTGATTCTGGCTTGAGAAAGAACTGGAACAGCCAGGACTGTCCACTTGTGTATGTGCCATTTCATTATCATCCCTAGAACGGCTAGAACTTCCTTTGCTACCCTGCAATCCAAATAGGAAATAGAACAATAACGAAGGTGTCTATTTTTAAATAAAATAAACTACTCATTCAATATGCATCAAGATGGTCCAAAAAGGCAACAGAAGAAAAAAAAAATAGAACCAAAAAGATCACAAGTGACTTGCCAATTGGTTACTGTTGGTCCATTCATCTCTTTGTTGCACAAACACGGAAAAATGGTGTTCATATTCGTGCACCATAGGCGATTACTTATTGTATCTATCTAAAATTGTTTGTATCTTGTATCTCTATCGTGTCCTTATCCATAGTAACCTTGTAGTTTTCAGTCCTAAAATTTCAGGTTGGAACAAATTTCATGGATAAGCCTTTATAATTGCTAATTTACAAAGACTTAAGAACTCGTGCATTTGTTTTTGGGTCCCATTTTGGAGTATGAGTTGAAGAAGTTCATGCAGTTATGCGACTTTTTAGCTTTCTGACTTTCAGCCTATAAATAGGCTGTGTTAAAGCTTGAAACACAGTACCTTAAATGTTATTGTTATTTATCAGGGAGTTCAATAACTTTGAAAAATAAGATATTTACAAGCTTTAGGCAGAAGGATAAGCTTTGACAAAAATAAACTCAGCTGACATGTGACGTTCTCAAAATATAATATTTTTGGCAGTAAAATCACAATCTACAAGTTAAACAGTTTACGTATCAAACCAAAAACATATTTAATATGAATTATGTGTACAACAACAACAAAGCCTTTATTCAAAAAAATTGCGGTCAGCTGTTTGAATCATGTTCTTCCGTTAGGCACTCTTATCTCTGTAACCATTTCCTTCTTTAACACATTAAACCATCTTTGTCTACGCCTACCTCCACTCCTAGCAGCTCTTTAACTACTATATAGTTGTTCCTCTTTATGGGAGCATATTTTGGTCTGTGTTGTGCATGTCCAAACCAACCTAAAACAAACCTCAACTTCACCCACATATATACTCATTTTTTATCCTATCATTTAATGTATTGTTACTCATCCATCTTATCATTCTCGTTTCGGCTATACTAATAGTGAACATTTTTCTTAATTACCAAACTCTCTCCATAAACATGGCCGGTCTTATAGAAATCTTGTACAATTTTCCTTTCAACTTCATAAGCATCTTATGATCAAAAAGTACATCAGAAAAACTTCATTTCAACCACCATGTTTTAATCTCCATAACGATTATCCTTTTCAATCTCCATCATGATTATTCGTTGATCCTAAATACTGAAAACATATGTTGTTAGTATCACACAATACACGATATGTATGTTACGGTACGATATACTACCATCTTGTACATATCAGTTGATCTGATCATTTATATATAAGGATAAGCAGCGTCGATTTTTTTTACTTCAGTGATTTAATGTATACTTAAGAACCTCGATTTTGGAACTAGATATACCTATAAAAATGAAACCAAAAAAAAAATTATGAAGAAAGTATAGCAAATCATATTACTTACTACATGGACTTAAAAGTATAGATCTAAACTCCTAGAGTAATTGTATCTTACAATACACAATACAATACACTACAAAACCAAATCATATAGTGCGAGTTGATAACCTAGCTGAAAGCTATCAGTCTTACGTGTCTCTCATCCATCTATATTGACTCCCCACTAATTTCTCTTCGACTTCTGCTTGAATTACAGTTCATACACTTTATTTCCATTTTACTAATTTTAAATTCCTTAGGTTCATAGTTTTTTGCAGCAATTCTATTTTAAAATCTAACCTCATCCACCAACGCAATATCATCAACAACATCAAACATCATTTGAACCTCCTCCTGGATATGCCTAGTCATTTTATCCAATGGTAGGAATTTAATGTTGATTATTGATGTAAGCCAATGGTAGTCGGAAACGGTTTACTATTTTGTCCAATAGTTTACACAGTTGTAATAACTCTATCATACATATCCTTAATTGTCTTGATATAAGCTAGGTTCAAAGTATCGGTATCGGAATCGGTATCGGAATCGGACCATTCCTATGAGTATCGGGATCGGCGGTATCGGTAGTATCGGCGGTTTCGGATCGGAGTATCGGATTTTTTGGTATCGGAAAGCAAACAACTATTAGTAAATTATTAACATTTTTGAGAATATATTTTATACATTTATGCATAATTTAAAGTATTTCCAGTATTGTTTCTTAGTATTTTTGATATTGAATGAAATAGTAGTCATCATTGTCGATTGATTTATATGCGATAGATAAAATTTTCTCTTTTATATGTTTTTACAACCTTACTATGCTTTTACACCCTTGCTAATTGGTTTTTTAATTCAATATTTTTTGCCGAATTGACCGGAAAAGAGACCTCTAATGTCGGTATCGGTTAGTATCGGATATCGGTCGGTATCGGATCGGGACATGCCAAACTGTATCGGTATCGGCCGTATCGTATCGGTTCGGTCGATACTTTAAACTATGTATAACTACTCGGAATTTGTTTCTTCTTCAAAGCCCAACACATCAACTCAATTATAAGCTCTCTCTACGTCAATAAAACCATTTACAAAACTCTCTTTTTCTCTCTAAATCTTTCCAATAATCTTCTTAATACATAAATGGGTTCCAAACAATAAGAATTATGTGTATGTTGACCAAAAATTCATAACTAAATTGACGTTTGGACAAAGTTAACATACATATCCTTAATTGCCAGGAACTTGTTTCTTCTTCAGAGCACAAAACACTAACTCGGTCATAAGCTTCATCTACATCATTAAAAAAACATTTTAAAATCTCTCTTTTTCACTCTCAATCTTTCCAATAATCTTCTAAATATGTATATAGTTCCAAAGAATATGAATTATGTGTACGCTGACCTAAAATCCATATAGCTAAACCGATTGGTCAGACCTAACAACCATTTAGCTGACTTCATGTTTCAATCTACTATAAATTATTATGACAATTTTGTATAATCTAAATCTCCTTCCTCTCCAACCCTAGTTTGGACAAGAATTTGGAAGATATGTAACAATAGCTAGGTTAGATCAGAAGCGGCAATAGCTCCTGGAAGATGGCAGAGCATTGTGGAGGTGCCTTGCAATGTTAGTAACGGCACTGGGATGGAGCAGGGGAACTTAACAATGGAGGAAGTATTCCAATTTCTCTTTGCTCTTTCATGATCTATTTCCCCTTATTTTATCCTTCATTTCTTGCGGAATAGGAACTGTCAGCTACAATATATTGTTTCAACCAAATATGGTGGTCTGCGCAAAGCTTGTTTTACAGTTTGTTCCCTTTAATAGAATAGTATAATGTGTATTTTTTTAAATGCAATAGATCCACACTGCAATGCCATTTTAACTAAGCAGCAGGGAGTTTTTTTTTTTGGACAGTTAGTACTTGAAAGTCATTATGTACTCTATCGTGGTTCCTGAAACCCATTGAATAATCCGGCACACTTCTAAGTTTCCAATGCAATCGTCCACAAAATTCATAACAAGTATCAGGCAACCCTCGTGAAGATATCTGAACTCTGAAGCCAGATTGACATTGGACAAGTGCCGCATTGAATCCATTATATATATATATATATATATATATATATATAGTATAGTATAGTATACTTTGCAGCAATTTTTTGTGCATTTGTCCATCTTTTTCTCAATCTTGCTAAAATATATGAACCAATGCACAATTAGGAATTTATGACGTATAATGAAAAATGATCATCTCTCCAGTCAACAATTACTATAAGAATGCAATATATATTTTTATTTTTATAACTATCAACATCCTTAAAATCCAAAACACGAGATAAATATTTTATCTTACATATTTTTTTACCAGAAACATCAAGCCTGCGTGTCAAGGGGCGACACCCATGTCACTAATCAAAGAGTTAAACCTATGTTTCACAAACATGAATATGACAGAGCAATAAGCATATATATTTTGGCATGTCCTAGTGTAATTTGGAGTTGTATCTGTTGTATCCAATACGTGTCAGACTGTCAGAATGTGACACGAACACTAACTTTTGGAGTGTGTGCTTCCCTATCCTATTTTGCGACATTTAAAGCTGCTGCCAGATATAGAACCCTCACCTTCCAAAGGTTTTACTTTATTTTAAATAAAATGTGACATATATAGAACACTCAGCATCAATAAAGCTAGTAGTAGAATGCCAATTAGTCAATCCAAAAATTGATATTAACAAAATCCAATAAATTGCTGAGTATAAAGGGAAGACTCATCATAGTATCCATAATTGAAGGAAGAATACCCCAAAAAAATTTGCTACAGAGTGTGTGTGTGTATATATATATATATATGATTTTTTACAATAACCTCCCATAGGTTTTATGACCTCCCTTATTTTGAAAATAATTACACGAATAGGACTGCAAATGAGCCAAGCCTTTCGCAAGCCGTTCGAAGCTCGGCTAGATAAAAGCTCGTTTAAGCTCGGTTTGTTTAGTAAGCAAGTTGAGCTCAAACTTCATTTTCGAGCTCGTTTAATAAACGAGCCAAGCTTAAGCTTAAAAGTACTCGGCTCGTTGAGCTCGCGAGCTGGCAGCGTTTTCAAGCTTGCAAGCTGACTCGTAAGATGGCTCGTTTAGAAGCTCGTTTAGGAGTTCATTGCTAGCAGTCTACCAATTTGTTTTGTTATTTAAATTTTAATTTGTTCTTTGTTGACTTCTAATTTTATGTATGTTTGTATAACAATATAGTTGTGCATTATATAATTTTAAGTCCTTAATAATTGATATTAAGAAAAAAATTAATTAATTTTTTATAAATAAATTGTTAATATTATATGTACTTTACTTCAAGCCTAACTATCTTGAAATCGAGCTCGTTAAGCTCGAAATCAAGAATGAGCTTGAAATAATGCTAAACGAGCTTGAAATTGAGCTTATCGAACTTGCTTATGAAGCTTGAATCGAGCTTGCTTATCAAGCTTGAATCGAGCTTGCTTATCAAGCAAAGCTCGAGCTCAAATCAAGGCAAGCTCAAGCTTAATATAAACGAGCTTTTGCCAAGCTCAAGCTCTAAAATAAAATACTTATCAAGCTCGAGCTCAAGCTCGATTAATTCTAGTCAAGCCAAGCTCAAGCTTATAAAAGCTTGGCTAGGCATGGCTCATTTGCAGCCATACACGAACCCCCCCCCCCCCCCCCCTCTCTCTTCCCCACCCAATGTTTTATGTAAAAGGTTATTACACTAACCACCCTTTATTTTGAAAATAAAACATAAAGCATTGGGGAGGTCCGTGTAATTATTTTCAAAATAAGGAGGGCCCGTGCAATAAACATAAAACATATGAGAGATGAGTAATACCCCCATATATATATATATATATATATATATATATATATATATATAGAGAGAGAGAGAGAGAGAGAGAGAGAGAGACCTTCCACAAAATCAGACTCTAGCACTAGTTCTTAGATTAAAATTCCCATTTTAACTACCACTAATGCTTTTAGTAAAATTGAAACTTGAAATGTAACCATTGTTTCAATTGTCAGTACAATGAAAATGTAACTTTTAGTACTGACTTTGAGTTCATAACGAAAATCTAATGCAACTATTAATGTGATTCTTCCAGCTGGATTAAATATCATAGGGGAGCATATGTTCTACCATGGGACAAAGCTCCAGGAAAAATATAGTATGAAAAATATGAATTTGGGAAAAAATGGATGCGGAAATTGTAACAAATTTGTGAACAATCAACTATTATCAAATTATTGAAAAATTCTAATAGAAATGCAACAAGATAATAATCAACTTATGTAGCCGTACGGGTTACGCTGAGCTTCGATGTTGGGCTTTGTACTCTGAGACCCGACAAGACGTCGACGTTGCATGTGGAGGAGGCCAAGATAGATGATAGATCCACTCTAGGATTTTGGAATCGCACCAAACAAACTCAAAAGTAGATTTCTCTTACTTCTTCAATGTTTAATCACTTAATTACGAACTAATTTATAGACTATAAAACAATCGAAAGAAATTAAAACAAATCTCTAAATAATTATCCATAATCCATAACCAACTCAAAGAGTAAAATTCTCCTTATGTATTCCAATCCTAACAAACAAATATTTAAACTGAAAAATCTAAAAAGATAATATATAATATCAATATGATCTATGATTCGAACTCGGGTCTGGGTCCACGGATGGTCATCATTCTCCTCGACTTTGAAAATTTTCACCTCATGGGTGAATCGCGTAAGCATAAAATTCGAAAATTATGTTTCTGGTGACGCACTACAAATCAGCCATGGCTGAGACCTCGTCTAGTCAACACAAAGGCTCTGAAAAGACGATGAAACCCTAATGCGGTACTAGCAGTTGTGGAGATAGAAGAAGCGGAATGTCTATTAGAGACGCAACATCAAACACCTAAATATATGGTGGTTGTCTCGGTGCGTCCAAGGAACTAGCATAATGTACTAGCATAATTTACCCGCCAACTTAGCAAAAAAGAATGTCCACAAAATGAGCATCTCTACAACCAATCATTGTTTCCTGCAAACCATCACAATTATTCATAACAAATATATTAATAGAAATTGTTCCTCGGACGATGTGCTAGGTTCCTTAAATTCATTGGATTCATAAAATGACCTATTTAATTCTCCTAATGATGATATATAAAGGTCAAAATTGATTTTTGTTTTAAACATAGACCAAGTTTGAACAAGAGACTAATTTATGTCTCAACTAAGATAGGTTCAATATGTTCAACTAATTGACACTCTACGGATATGGTTGGATCCGGGTAAAACTATATTTGTGAAGATAAGTCAACTACTAGACTATGATAAGGATATTGTTGGGTCCAGATTGAACTATATTTTTGAAGATAAGTCGACTACTATACTCTCTTTATTAGTCTACTACTATACTCTCTTTATTTTAGCTTCAAATCTGCTACAAAGTTCATAATACTCCTTTTTAAATAAATCGCTAATCTTTTTTAAAAGTCATCATAATCCATATTTTTAATTTCACTTTAAATTTTAATTGTTCCCTTAGGTCTCACCAACATATAAAAATATTAAGAACCTAGAGCTCTAATACCATTTTTCTAAATTTACAAACTCTAGGGTTTTGACATTGCACCATACAAACTCAAAAGTATATTTCTCCCAAGTCATTCTTCAGTTCTTCAATGTCTATTCTCTAAATTTACAAACTATTTATAGACTGCAAAAAAATCTTAAGAAGATAAAACAAGTCTCTAAATACACATCCATAATATAAGTCAAATCTCTAACAAACTCAAACAAACAGAAAAAATTCTCCTTATTTAGGTTAATCCTATCAAAGAAATATTTAAACTGAAAAATCTATAAAGATAATATCAATCCAATCTACGAATTAGACTCGGATCCGGATCCATGGATTGTTATGTATCATGTTCTCTAGTCAAATAAAAAATGAAACTTAACTGAAATCTCACCTTGACTTCGAGATAGTGCACAAGAACGATGTGCATGAAGGACCTGCAAACAATAATTAATAACAAGTGTCAAATTTTAAGAAAGCAAAATAAAGCTTAAATCACAATATATGTTCATGCAAGCATAGATGTGACACAATTACTATTTAAATGTGTCCAAAATAGAGTAAGAGCACAGGAAATATTGTTCATGCAAGCTTAGTGACACAATTACTATTTAAATGTGTCCAAAATACAGTAAGAGCACAGGAAATCATGTTCAAGGAAATATTTATAGTATACATTTGAAAGCATCAAAAGGAGAATCTATGAGTTGAGGAGGATACTCCAAAACTAAGAGGTAAGATATAGTTCCAATTGTCTGTTGGTCATTATATATATATATATATATATATATATATATATATATATATATATATATATATATATATATATATTCCTCATTATATTTTAACTTATTCAAGTTATGCCCATATATGAAGTTAAAGATTAAAATAGTGCAACAACAACAGTCTTACCCCCAAGGCCCCAACACTAAAATAGTGCAAACAAAAACAAATATAACTTTTACCAAATAGAAAGGCATCAAAGACTTGTTTTTTTTCTGCATCTCTCCTCAAGCAAATAAAAGTTATTGGTGATTATGAGCACATAAGTATTGAGATGTTGAATGTTTTCTTGAGAGAAGATAATCAAATGTTGGAAGAAAAAAAACCGATGCTTGTTAACTTTTGGTACTTGATAACTTCTCTCTGCATGGTGCAAAAGATCTGTTGTATCTTGCATATGATGTGTGAGTGTACACAAGTATACGCACGCATAGACAAATATACACAAAATTCAGATTTCAACTCTAATTTCTTGTCTTCAAGTACAAGAATAAACTGCTGCCTAGTTATCATATTCTTATATCCAAGTAATCTCTTATGTTTTTATGTTGGAGTGAATCATTAGAATTCTCCATCTGTTACACCGTCAACTGTTTACAATGTTCTGAAAACCGCACTGGACCGGACGGTTCGACAGGAAAACCGTGAACGGACAGTCAGATGACTCTCCAAACACCAAAAGATCTTTTAACAGTGAACCAGGTCAAAAAACTGTGAACGGGCAGTCAGACTGGCTCTCCAAACACCAAAATACCTTTTAACAGTGATCCGTGTTTGAACTATTGAACTGCACGGTTTGACTTTGTTTTTTTGTTATTAGGTTAAACGGGTGGTTTAACAGATAGAATTGTCAAAAAATTCCATCAATTAACCCATTAGCCTGAATTTTATTAATCTTGCCCTAGTAAAGTTCCAAATTCCAACTCATGTTCGCCTATCTCTACAGCTTTATACCTCCTTCCTCTCTCGGACGTGCAAGCTCCGACATCAATGGCTTCTCTTCGGCGTGCATGACTCCAGCATCAATGGCTCATCTCCAACAAAATATGGCCCCACTTCGAGAGTCTTAGTCCAACATCACATTAGCTCATTCTTTTGGTACTTTGGGTTATTAAACTTAGTATTCTAATCTCTAGTTTCCTCCTCCCCTTTTTTGCATCTTCACCTCCCAACCTCCTCCTCCCTACCACACTTCAGGAGGTCAACTTCCGAACAAAGTTCTAGTTTTTTCTTATAGTGTTCCCATTGTTTAGGTAACATAATATTAAAATCATAGATATTTTTGTACTTTGTATAATGAATATTTATATATATATAATCTATATATATTATTCTCCTATATCATGCCTTATTTAGCATATACTAAATAATAAGTATAGTTTTGACAAGTAAACTTATATTCTTTTGAAATCTATAAGTTTACATGTATTATTTGACAGGGAAACTTGTTTACCATTGTTTTACTTTTTACACTGAAAGTTAATAAAAATCTTCCGGCTCGAACCGCTACTTTTTCCCGTTTGATGCTGCTTCGGTGCTCAGAACATTGGTATTTTAAACGGCATGAGGGCACTCGAGGTGCTAGGGTCCACTAGAGCCTAGAAAGAAGGCGCACGAGGTGTGGACTTCAATGAAGGGGGCGCATTTTTTTGAATTTTTCAAATAATCTAGTTTCAAATAAACAAACTCCTATTTTCATAACACTATTAAAATAGTAAGTGGAATACATAAAATAATAAAGATAACAATTAACATTTAGCCATAGTGAAAACTCGAAATAACTATCACAAGTCATAATAATAGAAAATTGTCAAAACCCTCAAGGGTGAGCCTCAAGCCTCAGGCAAGGGCCAAATCGTGTATGTACTCATGCTCCTATTCATGCATCACTCACGTTCCTATTCGTGCAATGTAGGTAATTACTTTTGTACCTACTTGAAAATGTCCTTATCCATATCGTGTCCGCCTCGTATCTGTATTTGTGCAACATACTCAACAAGTAATTCAAATAAGTCAACATTTTTCTTTGATCATTCTAAGCCACGACTTACATACAAACTAACTCGATACTGGATGGATAATTACATTAAATAGTCCGTCCAATTTTGACTCTTAAGTGCAATATACATTTTAGCTCTTGAAATGGCACCCAATTGTACGGTGTACATTCTCATTCGATTATAGGTATCACATATGGTTGAGTGAACATCAAAATATTCAACTGTTTCACCCATTTATTATCTCAACTATCCTTTGCACTTACTTTGAATTCTATTGTGTTCCAAGAATGTTTGCGGAGATGCAACTCAACCAAGCCATGTAACAAAGACAAACTTCTATATTAATCAACTATTTATCTAGGCCTTGATCAGTTCAGCAGATTGAATGACCAAGCCATTGAAAAATCTAGATTCGACTATAATCCAAGAATGTTGAGAATGGAGAGGTTGCGTATTCCAAGAATTTAGTCACATCAAACAAAATATCCTCATGGATCATACTATATTCAATCTTGTGAATAACAAATTTTGCAAGAAAATGAAAAAAAATGTGGTCCTAATATCTATCCATGGAATTTTCTACAAAATTCCTTATTCAATATACAAAATATGGAAGAAGAAAAAAAGTTGATGCCCACATGAGCGCATGGGTTTAGTTTTCTCTCATCCTCTAGTCTAACCACTTGTCCGTTCTCTGTAGGTCAGAATTGCAATAGACATTAAATTTTGATATGCCATCCGCTCAATGCATCAAAAAATCTCAATGCATCAAAAAAGAATACAATGGTTTTAGTGTTTTATACAGGTCAGAATTGTGTCTTTAAACTTATAGTTCAATACAACGTGCTCCAAGCTTTTATGAAAATAGTATAAGGATTTATCTCTCCTTAATGCTAGTGTTTTTGCTCACTTGTCTGCTCAAAGTAAGACTTAATAATTAGATAATGTCATTAATCTGCCAGAATCATCTACATCGGGTGAAAGAAAAGGCAATGGGAATTAATATTGCATGATCTCTAATTATAAATTCACAATCTAAACAAAAAAAAAACATCATGCCTACTCATCAAGGTTCGTAGTATTGGTATCAAACCCTTCCTATGAGTATCTGGATAGGCGGTTTGGTAGCAAAATCAGTATCGGACCCTTCCTATGAGTATCAGCATCGACGGTTTCGGATCGGAGTATCAGATTTTTTTGGTATCGGAAAACAAATAGCTATTAATAAATTATTAAAATTTTAGGGAAAATATTTTATACATTTACGCATAATTTTAAGTATTTTCTATGTTGTTTCTTAGTAGTATTAAAATAGTAGTCATTGTTGTCGATTGGTTTACCTGAAATAGATAAATTTTCATTTTCTTCTTTTACATCATTGTTGATTGGCCATTTTTGTTCAATTTTCATTGCTGAACTGACGGGAAAAGAGACCCCAAAAGTCAATATCGGTTAGTATCGATATCAGTCTGTATCGAATCGGGACATGCCAAACTTTATCATTATCGGATTGATATCAGTCGATACTACACTATGCTACTCATTGAATTGAAAACAAAACCTCAGAGAGTAAGTATCTACTACTATTGCAAACAAAATAAAGAGCCCTAGAGTCGCAAACATAATAGAAACTACAGAGCACCATTCAAGAAAATATTTTTAATATGCAGCAAAAGTACTCTTATAGAGCTGTGGAATTATTCAAAAACAACTAGTACTCGAGTCCAGTGATAGAAATATTATAACAACAATTACTAAGTCCAGTCCTACTTCATACTAATACATGCAATAAAGGAAAGTAGTCATTGTCATTGTCATGGACTAATTAAGGGATAGTTATAACAAAAACATCCATGCCATTATACAGGGGGGGAATCCAAATAAATATGTGACTATAACTGAGTATTGGAATAAGACTTCCTTGTTGTTGGTATATGGGTCTTTCAAGTAGATCCTTTCTACAAGGTGTGTAAAATAATTTGCGACTACTTTAACATTCCTAAAAGTGGAAAAGATTCTAGCATTCAATTACTGTTTGGAAGTAAAAGCTTTATCTTGATTGCTGTTCCAAAAAATTTGACTTGCTATTATGTGTAACTACTTTAACATTCCTAATAGTGGAAAAGATTCTAGCATTCAGTTACTGTTTAGATGATGAAAGTAAAAGCTTTATCTTGATTGGTGCTCCAAAATATTCGACTTGCATGTATCACTAAAAGCATTTCCTGAGATTGTAGACATTTTATAAAGAAAATCCTGTAAAAGGATATTATTCACTACTCACTCTTCCAACATCCAGTAAGTCCTTCTTTGAAAGTTTTCATTCTCTTCCCCATGAGCATAATAGCAGTGTAGAACATCAACACTTTCAGCCTGCGAGTAAAGTTGTAGCCACTTACTACTTTTGTCATAACGTCAAAAGTAATTAAATAGTGTCCTACTGGCTGCTTCTATCTAGTTGAGACTTAATAACACTCCTATACACTTCGATATTTAGTCCAGGTCAATTAGTACACTAAGTGGACAAAGCACCATGATGTTATCACCATCTTGTCCTCGCATCTCAATGTACAGAGCTTCTACATGGCATCCAGCAAAACCCCAAATTTTAACAGATGGAAAGCAAATTCAGCCATCAATTATGCAGCCTCCTGAGAATAATACTTTGAAACTTGGACACCAAACAGATAAGAGGATAAAACATGGAGGAAACTTTTAAAGGGAACAAGGTAGAATTTCAAAATTTTAGGTGATGTTATCCAATATTTCTGATAAAAGAAGTGTTACCATCAAAAGATGAAATATTCAGCACTTAACTGTTAAACAATCTCTGATCTTGTATCATAGAGTTGATAGTAGATTTGAAATGGGTAGAGCAATATTGCTTCCAAGAGGAAATAAACACCAGGAATAATTTGTTCAAATCAACTATAGTATGCAATAAATTAATTCCTTGGACTTCAGTTTTAATATCCAATTATAAAGATATCAGACAGGTAAAATCGCCAGGTTACAAGTCTAGCCATCTAGGAATCCCTAACATGTATATACTCCCCAACATACATATATTTCTCAACATATAATCCTGACACAACTGAGGCTAGAGTAATACTTTATATTTGACTTACTTTTAGCCTCTCATGAGCTTCTTTTACAGTTTTTCCATCTCTTTTCTTCCTCCAGTTATGCCCATCTTTCCGGAAATATCTCAATACTTTCCGATCAAAAAGAAAGAGTGAACCACCTAGCCAAGCAAAAAAATAATAATAATAATAAATATCAAGATATGGTTCAGTTGAGTATATTGCACAATAATGCAAACTTACATGTATCTGTGCACTCAGAAAATCAGGAGCCATTGCTATTCCAATAATAGATTCTAAACAATGTAGCGGGCAGTTCACATTCAGGAAAGAGGTAACGATTAACTTGGCTAACCAAAGCCTGACAATTGATAACAAACTAAATGTTGCATGGACATGATGGTGTAGACACTGAAGAAAAATATGGCACCAATTTTGGCATGTCTTTATGCATTTTGGAGTGTGTGTGTGTGTGTTTTGATTAATAAGAGTCCGATACGATGTGACACGGCCATGATTTTGGCATGTCTTGGGGTATTTTGGAGTGACTTGCGTCTTCCTGAATGCGAATCTGACACGATGTGACACAACCATGGCACCATTTTCTGGAGTGTCACTTCTTCCTAACCAACTACATAATATTAAAATAAAAGGAACAAGTAAGAAAGAATTATCCAAGCACTTGCTCCAACCAGAAAACAGAACTTCACTTTACAGAAGACAAGTAATTTTTTTTTACTTTATGGGAGACGAGTATACTATGGCATGCACTATACGATTTATTCTGAACTACAAGACACAAACCTTACGAGGAAATTGTGCACAAAATAGAGAGGACAATATTGTACAATCATCTACATGTTTTCGCCTTTCGGCATGCCAAGTGCAGCTTTTTTTCATTTGAGTAGCAAAATGCAATTATTGAAGATAATATAAGAAAAAATCTTCTTAGTATGTGTCAGTGAGGATGAGATATAAGGTAGTATTTAAAGGAGCCGCTGGGTAGACCTAGATAGATTTGGATAAAGGTTCTAAAGAATGGAAGAAAGGGATTCAAACGGTCGACCCCAAAAATATGGGATAAAGGCTATGTTATTGTTGTTGTTGTAGCAACAATGCAAATAGGAAGCACGGACTCCCCGGGAATCGGTGACGTGTTAGTGACACACTGCATCGGACAAAAAGCTCCTAAGTTACACCAGTACACGCCAAAATATGCGTCGTAACAGTATAGTGCCAAGTTGAATTTGAGTCCCTGCAACGTAGGTGAGCAGAGTACAGAGAACACGAACGACAACATCAACACATGCCAAAATACTGCAAAATAGGTGTCGTGTCCGTGTCCGTGTCCGTGTCCGTGCAACACAAATTACAAGGTTTCAACATCCAGCACCGACCAACTTTGTCTCAGAAAGAGATCAAGGTCATACTTGGAGGTCTATTCGCAGGCTCCGGAGCGATGTGGAAGTTCCGATAGTTGCGAAGGATCTCGCATATTTCGGTGGGACGCAGCCACCGGTGCTGCGCTTCCAGGAGTATCTCCTCGATAACTGCACGTATTCGATATATTTCAAGCGAAATTTTATCGATCGGAAACAAATTAGGGTTTTCGTGAAAGTCGAAATTCAAATTAGGGTTTTGGAGTAGGAGTTCACCGGAGTGACTTACTGTGAGGAGGATTCTGGCGGTCGCCGGAGTCGGAGGGACTGCGGCGGGTATGGAGGCGGGGATCGGTGAATGGGGTCATCGGATATGAGGAAGGAGACGGGAGAGAGGCTTTTTTGTCTTCTTCTTTTTTTTCAGGTTTCACATTGACTTTACTTTTTGTTGTCGAATCACACGCCTCTTATAATGTGACCGTTTAATCTTAGTTATATTTGGTAGGTCGGAATGGGCTGAAATAAAATGGGCCCAAGCCTTACAATTCTTATTAACAATTAATATAATTAACTAAATCTTTCCATTGCTAATTTCCTCTCTTTTTTATATGCGACCAAACCTTCAACTTTCACGTTTTGCATGTTGTTATCGTTATTTAAATTCTGTATGTGTGATACCTAATTTTGGCAACACAAAATTCATAATTTAGTCGACATTTATTTTTCAGAATCCTAATGATGTTATTTTAGCATGTTTTCATGTTATTTGGATTATGAAATCCAATCCACATTGGATGTTTTAATCCATATTTTATAAAATACATTAGATTAATGTTAAATTCATGTAAAACTAAAACTCAAACTCAAACTCAAACCCAATCCAAAATATTTTTTTTCTGAATTTCAATTCTATTCTATTTTTAACATATAAAACCCTATTTTTCTATTGTGCAATTGGATTATGTTAACTTTAGGGTTTTATTAAAATCTAAATTATAAATTATTTTATTATTGTATTTGTTTTATCCCCAACCCCAAAATGGTTGGGTGGTTTATTCCAACCCTTATTATCCACTTGAATTTCTATACAGGATCAATTTAATTATGTAGTTATTTTAATGTTATTTCTTTCATTAGTCTGTGATTGCACTTTTGTTGTTTTATAATAAATATTAGTATCTGACTCAAATAAAATATTAGTTTTGGGTATGGATATCAGACTAAAAATTTTAAAATGTAAATAAAAAAAAATATTATGAATTCTCATTTATCTGACCATTTAACTACAAATGCTAATTGAAAGTTGACAATATGCTTGAAGCCTTTATCTATTGTCATAAAATAGAAAGCGGTGTGTTCAAAAAAGAAAATATTTAAATTAAGTCATGCATGTATGTTGTAAAAAAAAAAATCTTATACCCCAATAGTTAAATGAATAAGTTGTAAGCATTTTGTAATTATGCAAAATTAAATCCTTTAATTATTCACCAACCCCCTAAGTTTTTTTTTTCATGTAAATCAACACACATTCAAAAAAACAATATTGTATACATTTCAATTATTTTGTAATTCTTTTATAACTAAAGTTCTTTTTACATCTTTGTTATTTGTAAATTTGTAATATAGCATATTGTTTGGGAATGGAAAAAAAATGGAGGAAAGGAAAAAAATTTGAGGGAAAAAATAGACAAAAAATGAAATGTTATGGTGTTTGGGAGAGGGGATGGTGAAGAGGGATCTGAGAGAGAAAATACCAGCTCCACTAAAAAAAAACCTCAAAAATAAAAATTAGAGAAAGATGAGAGAAATTTAGAAAAATTGACCAGCCCCTACAAATATTTAAATATAAAATATGATCTAAAAAATTAATGGCTAAATAGTAATTATATAATTACCTCACAAACAAATAAAAAGAAATCCTACATTTTTGTCGTCCAAACAAGAAAAACAAAATTTTATTTCACCTTCATTTGACTTCACTTTATTTTTCTTCCCATAATATATATATATATATATATATATATATATATATATATATATATATATATATATATATATATATATATATATATATATATATATCGAAATATATTTTTCCTCACCTCACCCCTCCATTTTATGTTTAATGAAAAAACATTGTTCAATAATTTTTTTGTTTTTAAAAACATATTTATCTAAAGTTGATAAAAAAAAAAACTTTACTGATTAGTGTAGTATGATTAATTGACAGTTTCTAATTCAAATCCAAGAAAATTAATCTCAAAAAAATCTCTCTAAGAAAACTCTAGAAAGAGAATCAACCTCTAATGACGGACTTTGATGATGTCGGACTCAAGCAGCCCTGCTCTTGCTTGCGCCGGCAACAAGCGGCGTCGGGCCTCTCTCTACCGGTCCAACGGTCTGACCACGAGTTACCGCGGCTGGCAAAGTACGACCAGTCCCTCTCCACTCTCATTTCTGATGTTGTTTTCTCGACGGCAATGACTCCCCCGAAAGATGATGCATTCTTCTTCTTCTTCGATTCGGACAATGCCTCATGTGAACGAGGTATTTTTCAGTAGGAGGCAGAGTCAAGATCCGGATTCCAATGGTCCAATCGTAGAGGTTTCTTCCGCTCATGAGGCGACGAAAATGTGATTCTTGTGACAAGGGGAAGAAAGAAAAAGTAGAGAGCATTTATGATATTGTCAGCTTTTTTTTTCTTTCTACTGCTATAGTGATTTTTTCTACTTAGTCTTGCTACAATAAAAAATGCACTAGTATTTGCAAAAATTAATATCATTTGTATGGCGCATTGATGACACTTATCAGCTCGGGTGGAGCCATTATTTCAGTCTAGTGTATACGATTTTTTTTTTCCCATATAAAAATTGTTAAAATTACTAAAGAACACAATAAATTCTTAGTTAACTCAAAAGTACATAAGTTTCACATTGAAGTAAAAACAGGAGTAATAAAAGAAACTAAAATACTTTAAATGTTAAGATAAATGAAGATATATAGTATATATATTATATATCTATATTTTTTTGGCTTTCTAGTTTGTATAGTTTTTTTTCTCATCAAGTAAGAAATTATTTATTTTTCCTTTTCAAGAAAGAAAAGAGTGGAAGCTATGAAGTGCTTTAATAGTGTTTTCCAGTTGTTATCCTAAATAAATTGGATAATTATATGGTTATGAAAGGCAATATCCAAGTAAGAAAAGTTCTATTTTTTTCTTTATAGTATGTTTGGTAAACCGTAAGTGAATAAAAATTTGGATTTATACTTTCAATGATGGAATGTGTATGGAAAATTCATGCACTTCCTTGTTCCATAGTGTTGCAGTGGGTGGAATTCCCAACCTATGTGAATAATATCCCGAAGTGCGACGAGTGTCATCCGTGTGTCAAAAAAGCTCGAAAAATGCATCGAGCGTTGTGTATTAGAACATTTATGGTAAGCAAATATTATATTGGATTTTCATATTTGACTTTAATTATATATTTATGATTGGATCTTTCATATATTAACTTTCTATATAATTGTATTTCCAATTTATGGCAAGTCAATTTATGATTTGATTTTCATTAAATATATGATTGAATGTAATTGGATTTGTATAAATATTTTTGTCTTTCATATATAGATTTTCATATAGAAACCCTAATTCATGCAAGGGTTTCTAAAAAGGCTCATGCAATATACAATAATATAAGAAAAGAAAAGAAAAAAATGTGGCAAGAGTGTCATTGCAACTTTGGAGAGAAGAAATAAGGATTAGAGGTCATTTCGGAGAAGGAGATCAATTTGGGGTATTTTTCATTGTCTTTTCTTTTCGTGGTTGTAATATTTTTTTTTTCCAAATAGTTGTCGTGATCCATGTTGGATCGGTGAGGAACTTGTAGATGGTGTAATCTATTTATTCCATTAGTGGAGGTTCTTTAGGGTTTGACTCTGATCGTCCCGTAGTTTTTTTCATCTGGATTTTTCACTTAAAAATCTATGTGTCTGCGATTTGTGTTTGGTATTTTTTGTTTATGCGTTTTGCTCGGTTCTCTCACAGGTACTCTCTGGTTTGGAGAACGATTTTTGTGTTTCGTTCCCAACAATGTGGTATCAGAGCCAGGTTTTGGAATTTCAGAAGGGTGTCAGGAGTTGACATGCAAACCAGGGAGGAGAGATGGACGTGAAGCCGGTGTGCATGGTAAACCTGAATGGTACCAACTATCACTACTAGAGGAGCAAGATGAAGGATCTGCTATTTGTCAAGAAGTTGTATCTGTCGGGTATTTGCTTCTGAGAGGCCCAGTGACAAATTCGAAGAGGACTAGAAGTTCGAGCATATACAGGTGTGTGGGTACATCAGACAATTCGTTGAAGAGAACGTATACAACCACGTTGCCAATATTGAGCACGCGAGGATACTGTTGGATAAGCTAGAATCTTTGTATGCGAAGAAGACCGGGATAAATAAATTGTTCCTGATCCGGATGATGATGGGTCTGCGGTACAAAGATGGGACGTCTATTACGGATCACTTGAGTGAGTTCCGGGGCGTGGTTGACCAACTATCCTCGATGGAAGTCAAGTTCGACGATAAGGTTCAGGGACTATGGCTGTTGTGTACATTGTCAGACTCATGAAAAATCGTACGAGTGTCTATGATCGCTTATGCTCCAGAAGGCATGGTCAGTCTGGAGTTTGCCAAGAGCGGGGTACTTAATGAAGAGATGCGGAGACATTCTCAGGACACTTCATCCACATCCCACTCAGAGGCTCTAGTTTTGTCACGCCCCAGTCCCAAAATACGTAGGACCGGGAATACGTGACACGCCAGCTACGCATTCGACCAGACTCTGGTCCGACTCGAATACGTATAAGTTGTATAATATAAAGGGCACTACCTAGATATCCCATAAATCTAACCCTCTATGTCTCAATCCACAATGTACAGCAGTATACAAGAAAGAGCTATATGTGCTAAAGTCGGCCGCCCAATAACACACAAACTCGAATAGACTCGAGAAGAGATGAGTCTACAAAACTGGGCTACAACAGCAGATGAATAATCAATATGAATAAAGTAACCATAATGCCGGCAGAAATGATATGAGTACCTGGTACAATGCCCGCAAGACGTGCCACTCCATCAGCAACTCCAAATGCTCCGTAATCGTCTATGCTGCAAAACTGGCAGGGGACCAGGTCCTCAGAGGGACGTAACAAGGTACAAAAAATACAGCATGCCAAGTATAACAGAAAGTACAAGTACAACGACAGGGTAATCTAGCATAACCAACTAAGTGTGACACAGTTTGAAGATAATGTTCGACGCGTGGGCTATCTAAAATAAAACCGTAGCTCCGAACACAGAGACACACGGGACGTACCGTAGCTCTGAACACAGAGACACACGGGGCGAACCGTAGCTCTGAGCACAGAGTCACACGGGTGATACACTACTCTAGAATACATGATCACTACATATACATATATAAGCGCGTGCAGAGGAGCCCAAACGTCTAGTAACTGTCTTCCCCTTCCCAAGCGGTCAACGATGGTGCGCTGAACCTGAACCTCTATCTAGCAGTCTCGACACACAGAAGTAACTTAACAGACGCGACCCTAAGGTCGTCCCAGTCTCTGGTCATGATGTCAGTATCAGGATACAGGAATCTGGCACGATCACAGTGTATGAGTGTGTCCTGGGGTATCGATATACTCAGGTACGTACATCGAGGTGTTACGAACATCTAACAATCATTCTAAGACGTTACGACGAACGTCTACACCCGGTTGTGATCCGGACGCGAGGTATCGATCGTAATCAACCATACGCGCACAATGTACATAAAGAAACAATAAATATCTGAAATCTGAAATATAGGGTGGCAAGGTACACTTGCCTGCGTCCGGCTGCTGATGACAGGGATCTGGTACCACGCCCAAGTCCTCAGGTCCCGTAGTACCCAGTGCAGGGAGGTCCTTTACTTTCATCAGAGCAGTTCAAACTTCCATGATAATCATATACCCGCCTGTGGACCTTCACTTTTCTGTCTCGAACTGTAATTCAATGATGGATTTCAGATGATAGTTCAGGATCCAAAGCAGGCTGTGAAATTTCTAATCCTTCAGAAAACATCAATTGCATATACCTTCCAGGATCAAAGTTCTCCACGCCTAAGTTCTCATCCCACAAAAGATGTAATCATAAATGGATACAATATCCGGATGCAAGAAACGTTTCACAAACCACCACTTTGTTTGGTTATGACCAACTATGTGTACCACTTTGTCACTCCAATCAAGATTACGCCATCCCTTTACATTCCCATCATAATGGAAGAGTATAATAGAACAATTTGCTTTGAAAAACTGACTGACTAGAGTATCCACGCTCTTCTTTTGTGAGATACCCACCGCCATCGCCAACAAGGCACTGGGCCTTGCTCCATTATCTTCGGCTTGGAATTGTCCCAGAGAGGCCTCAGCTCCAAATCTGATTCCCAGTGCACGATCTCCCGCGAAAGCCCCGCCAGATTCTCCCTCCGCCCCTCTCGTTCCCTACTCTGGAACCTCTCCCCCAGCTTTGTGTGTTCGTATTCGATCTTCATGGCTGCGAGGGAGACCATTCCCAGGAAAATGGCGACCAAGCTGAAGGATGTCTTCTTCTTCATCTTCTCTCTATTTCTTATTTCTTTCTGTCTGATGATGCGGGAAACTGAGGGGAGAAGCGGTGATGCGTGTTGTGAGTGCTTCGGTGGGAAGAGAGTGAGTACTGGTAGTAGGCAGCACGAGTGGAGAGTGGCATGGTGGTGGAGAAGTCGGGGATGGGGGTTTAGCCGGAGGTGGGAGGTTGGCCGGAGGGTGTTCTTCCAGGAAGAAGGAGAAGAAAGGAAGAAGAAGAAGAAGAAGAAGAAGAAGAAGAAGAAGAAGAAGAGAATAATGGGAAGGCTATGTAACAGAAAGAGGGGGAGTATAGGAAAATATGGCTGTGGGTTTTTCTTTGTGTAAACCCCCTGAATTTTTAAAATTTTAAAAACTGGATTTTTCACAATTTTTTGGAATTTTCTGGAATTTTTCTGTAATTTAAAAATAGGGTTTTAATTTTTAAATGATTTTTAATTGATATTAAAATATTATGGAAATAATATTTTTGGGTGTAAAATGAAAAACTGGACTTAGGACAATTTTCTGGAATTTATTGGGCCCCGGACCTATTTTTAAAAACACCTAAAAATAATTATTTATTTAATTATTTAGTTATTTACTGATTTATTTATTTAGTTATTATTATATTTGTTTTTTAAATATTTAAAGCCCGGCCCATTAACCCTGAGCCCAGCCCAGCCCGTTGGGCCGGCCCAACCCGCTCCCCTATCGGGTCGGGTCGGGTCCGCCCGACCGAACCCGACCCGAACCCGACCCGGCAGACCCGTTCACCCACGACCCCTCGCTGCCCGCTTCCCGCGCCGCCCCGCCCGGCCGCGGCCGCGCGATCCGCTCGGCCACGCATCCCCGCGAGCCCCGCGAGCTCCGCCACGTCACCACGACGCCCGCCACCCTTGGCCTCCGCTCTCCCCGCCGGCACCCTATATAAACCCTAATTTCCCCTCTCCGGTCACCCGCTCCACCCCGACCACCGCCTCGCCGAACGTCGCCGCGCCGCCGCCAGCCTCCGGCGCCACCCCCGCACCGCCCTCGCCCCGCCTCCCGGCCAGCAGCGCCGCCTCCCTCTCCTCCTTCCTCCTCTTCAGCAGCCCGCAGCCCCCGCCGCTGCTCCGGCCGCCTCCGGCCCTGCGCCGCCTCCGCCTAGCCTCGCCGGCACCGCCGCGTGTCCCCATCCCCTCCGCCGGCCGGCCAGCCGCCGCCTCCGCCGTAGGGAAAAAACCCTAACCCTAGCACAGTATCCCGACGCGACGCGGACACGTATCGGACACGAGAAAACTTGGTTTTTTAGACCAGTTCAGGTACCCGTAACTTTTTGCTCGTAGCTCCGTTTTCGATTCCGTAAATTGCGTTGCGAAGCCTGTATGACCCTCTCGGTGTCCGGATAAACTGTTCGGGGCATCGCGTCCTGTGGTGATCGCACACCGCGATCCAAAAACAGGAAAAACTAGACCCTGTTTCACCCCGGAACTGAGTATGCCCCGCCAAACGGGACGACTTGGTCGCGTACGGTCTTCACAGATACGTGCGCCTCGTCGATACGGACGTGTGGGAGTTCGCAGAAGTCGATTCGGGTGTGCGTGCACACCAGGATCAACGCGTATCCGCGGACATCGTCCCGTATCCGTACTTTCTGGAATGTACCCTAACTTTGTGTACACACGTCGGATCGAGACGAAACTTGCGCCATCGGACTCGTAGCGATACGCTGGTCCTGTGGGTCAAGTTTGGTTCGATTCTGAGAACGTTGACGAAATCGCGTGTCGTGGGCCCCACAGGCCCCGCTCGACGGGCGATTTTGTGTTCGGCTCATCGGAATTCAATTCTGAAAGTTCCGTTGGGTTCGTATCAGCATTTCTGACCTGTTGACACTGAGTTTGGTGAATTTGGAGACCTTTGACCCGGACGCATTTTTCGGTGCAAAGCGGGCCCACCGGTGGACCCCGTTTTGGCCCGAAACTGCCGTTTCTGCCCTTGTCTCCAAATTGGACCCAAGGACAGGCATTTTTAGCTGATTGATATTTTCTGGATCTGATGGTGATGTTTGTTTCAGCAACCGGAGTATCGCCTGCAATTCCCGTCGAGGTCAGAACTGCAAACCGAACCGGAACCACATGCAAGTGTACCTTGCCAAAACTTGCAGCTCTGCTACCTATTTCCTGGACTTGGTTATACATCAGTGGGCAAGTAAAGCTTGCCAATTCTCAGGTATTTCTGGTTATAGTATTTACTTGAATTCTCGTAAATGCCTAAGTAAACTTGTTTAACTGCTTAACCCAGGACACCTGACACTATTCATGTGACGGAATTGCCGGAAAAATACCTGGTGATTCCGTATAGGTTACATTTTTCATGTCATTACAGTTTACATGCTTAGATTCTATCCTGACTCATTGCATTAGTTCAATCTTGCGTGACTTGTACCTGTGATATTCTGGAACTGTGACGTGAGATTACATGGGGTGGGGAGAGTATTGTCATATCAAGGCTGAATATAATATAATATAAATACTTATATCTGGCGGTGCCTTAGACTCTGATACAGAGCTTTGGTTCCTTACTGGCTCCTCGAGAAAATACTGCTATGGTTTCTTCGACACTGATCCTGTAGTAGTCAGCCTGAGTATGACTAAAACTCTCACTTGCATATCACTAGCTGGTTTACATATTTACCCTGCTGTTTCATTATTGATGCACTGCATATGTTTTGGCTTGTATTTTCTGTACCTTGTTATGTCCCCTGAGGACCTGGAATGGACTATGTCCCCAGGTATAGCCGAGGAGAACTACCCCGAGGTGTACGGTACAGGAGCACTCCTTGGAGCAGAACCCGGAACCGAGGACGAGATAGTGGCCGAAGACTTCACCTGAGCACCGGCTTCAGCTACACAGTATTTTCTTTTCAGTATTTTATTTCCAGTCTATGTTTTCTTAAATGTAACAGAATAATTCTCGGATTGTTTTCCGAGATAACCTTATTTAATATTGCTTATTTATTTCCATTGCATTAATTCTGGCAATTAATCTGTGTTTGTTCTGTGGATGAGATTAGTAATACCTGAGACTTGTAACATCTTACTGTTAGACTACAGCTTAAGCATGTCCTGATGGATCCATTAAATTGGGTTGTCCATCGGTGCGTGCTGCTGGCCATTGCTCACGTACTCAGTCCCTCGTCATTTTGGGACTGGGGCGTGACATAGTTTTTGTGGTGGCCCATGCAGGTCTCCAACTAAATTGTTCGGTTTCAACTTAGGGACCGAACAGGCCTGCAATAAGATAGGATAAGTTTTTAGAATCTCATCCACTTGCTTGAATCGTTTTTGATATCTGTATCGTATTCGAACTAATTTGAACTTGCATCTTGCCTTGATTCCTGTACGCCTCTTATTGGGTATTTTTGGATACAGGAAAATGGACCCACAAGAATGCAACGAGACTCCCGCCAGAATACCACAAGCTGCAGGTGTCACCTACAACGACGAAGTGACACCAGTCGGAGGAATTCCCACAACTCAACAGAGCCAGCCGGCAGGTCAACCTACCTCCCGATTCCGGCGCGATGACATCCCGCCTCCGCCGCAGTTCGTCCCACCAATGCCCGTGTTCCCACCAGGACAACCAATCGACGGGCAGCAAATATTCCAAATGATCTACGCGATGATGCAAGCTCAGCAACAAGTCCTACACGAGGCTCAGCGTCGCGAAGCTAATTTCTTGAGGGACAGCATTGTAACTGCACTGGAGCAGGCCAACCTACCAGCTCGACGGCCAACTACAGGCTCAATCACTGACTTCCGCCAACTGAAGCCCCGCACTTTTCCTGGAAAAGAGGAGCCCACATAAGTTCATGAGTGGCTCACCAACATTCGGCATCAACTTGAAGCAGCTGAACTTCTACGGGAACGCTGGATGACAGCCGTCAGAATGCAATTGATGGACAACGCTCATCACTGGTGGCTATCCGAGGAGACGCGACTCGGACCAGACCGAGTCACCTGGGAGGAGTTCTCCAGACTCTTCCAGGAGATGTACATTCCTGCCATCGCTCGATCAGAACTGCGGGACAAATTCAATCGCCTCACTCAGGACTCCATGACGGTAGAAGAGTACAACGCAGAATTCATTCGTCTGAGCCGCTTCGCCCCCACCCTGATCCCGACTGAGGAAGAGAAGGCCGAGAAATTTTTTGACGGACTGAACATTGAGCTGCAGAAACTAATTGGGTCCGTCGCACCAACATCATACTCGGACGTTCTTGCTGCGGCTCGACGCATAGAGCGCGTCACCAAGAGAGAGACCAGACTGAAGCGGCCTTCCCCATCCGCACCAACCAAAGCAGCACAAGAGGAGTCTGCAAAATGTCAACAAATAAGCTCGCCACCGGCAGCAGCACCAAAAGCCTTCTACCTTCCTACCTGTTACCACTGCGGCAAGATAGGCCATGTCGAGAAGGAATGTAGACGTAAACTCGGGCTATGCTTAGGCTGCGGATCCAGACAGCATGCAGTGAGAGACTGCCCTGAGCGTAGAGAAGGAGCACCAAGGGCGAACCAGCAAACTCCACCAGCACCTCGAGCAGCACCCTACCAGCAAGCTCAGCAACAGCAGAGGAATCTACCTCAAGGACGAGAGCAAGCTTACGCGATGACTGTGCAGGAAGCCGATGCGAGTAAGTGATTTATAGTTTTCTGTTTCCAGTCTTGTCGTAGTTCGTGCCCGTTGGTTCGTGACCTCAGCCCCAACCTAGTAAATTGCAACTTATTAATAACAACCTGGTTTTCATAAAAGTTATAGTTTTAACTAGATTTTCCTGGAAAGTGTAAACTTTCAATTTTTAGGGAAACGGTACTTCCCTAAGTATCTTGTGATGTGTTTTCAAACGATGTTTGCGACCGCGTCATCTCTGTTGACCGGTTATTCTTTGATTGTGAGGACGCAATCCTCTTAAGGGGGATAGATTGTAAACCCCCTGAATTTTTAAAATTTTAAAAACTGGATTTTTCACAATTTTCTGGAATTTTCTGGGAATTTTCTGTAATTTAAAAACAGGGTTTTAATTTTTAAATAATTTTTAATTGATATTAAAATATTATGGAAATAATATTTTTGGGTGTAAAATGAAAAACTGGACTTAGGACAATTTTTTGGAATTTATTGGGCCCCAGACCTATTTTTAAAAACACCTAAAAATAATTATTTATTTAATTATTTAGTTATTTACTGATTTATTTATTTAGTTATTATTATATTTGTTTTTTAAATATTTAAAGCCCGGCCCATTAACCCTGAGCCCAGCCCAGCCCGTTGGGCCGGCCCAACCCGCTCCCCTATCGGGTCGGGTCGGGTCCGCCCGACCGAACCCGACCCGACAGACCCGTTCACCCACGACCCCTCGCTGCCCGCTTCCCGCGCGGCCCCGCCCGGCCGCGGCCGCCCGATCCGCTCGGCCACGCACCCCCGCGAGCCCCGCGAGCCCCGCGAGCTCCGCCACGTCGCCCGCCACCCTCGGCCTCCGCTCTCCCCGCCGGCACCCTATATAAACCCTAATCCCCCCTCTCCGGTCACCCGCTCCACCCCGACCACCGCCTCGCCGAACGTCGCCGCGCCGCCGCCAGCCTCCGGCGCCATCCCCGCACCGCCCTCGCCCCGCCTCCTCCGGCCAGCAGCGCCGCCTCCCTCTCCTCCTTCCTCCTCTTCAGCAGCCCGCAGCCCCCGCCGCTGCTCCGGCCGCCTCCGGCCCTGCGCCGCCTCCGGCCCTGCGCCGCCTCCGCCTAGCCTCGTCGGCACCGCCGCGTGTCCCCAGCCCCTCCGCCGGCCGCCCAGCCGCCGCCTCCGCCGTAGGGAAAAAACCATAACCCTAGCACAGTATCCCGACGCGACGCCAGTTCAGGTACCCGTAACTTTTTGCTCGTAGCTCCGTTTTTGATTCCGTAAATTGCGTTGCGAAGCCTGTATGACCCTCTCGGTGTCCGGACAAACTGTTCGGGGCATCGCGTCCTGTGGTGATCGTACACCGCGATCCAAAAATAGGAAAAACCAGACCCTGTTTTACCCCGGAACTGAGTACGCCCCGCCAAACGGGACGACTTGGTCGTGCGCGGTCTTCACAGATACGTGCGCCTCGTCGATACGGACGTGTGGGAGTTCGCAGAAGTCGATTCGGGTGTGCGTGCACATCGGGATCAACGCGTATCCGCGGACATCGCCCCTTATTCAGACTCGTAGCGATACGCTGGTCCTGTGGGTCAAGTTTGGTTCGATTCTGAGAACGTTGACGAAATCGCGTGTCGTGGGCGCCACAGGCCCCGCTCGACGGGCAATTTTGTGTTCGGCTCATCGGAATTCAATTCTGAAAGTTCCGTTGGGTTCGTATCAGCGTTTCTGACCTGTTGACACTGAGTTTGGTGAATTTGGAGACCTTTGACCCGGACGCATTTTTCGGTGCAAAGCGGGCCCACCGGTGGACCCCGTTTTGTCCGAAACTGTCGTTTCTGTCCTTGTCTCCAAATTGGACCCAAGGACAGGCGTTTCTAGCTGATTGATATTTTCTGGATCTGATGGTGATGTTTGTTTTGGCAACCGGAGTATCGCCTGCAATTTCCGCCGAGGTCAGAACTGCAAACCGAACCGGAACCACATGCAAGTGTACCTTGCCAAAACTTGCAGCTCTGCTACCTATTTCTTGGACTTGGTTATACATCAGTGGGCAAGTAAAGCTTACAATTCTCAGATATTTCTGGTTATAGTATTTACTTGAATTCTTGTAAATGCCTAAGTAAACTTGTTTAACTGCTTAACCCAGGACACCTGACACTATTCATGTGACGGAATTGCCGGAGAAATGCCTGGTGATTCCGTATAGGTTACATTTTTTATGTCATTACAGTTTACATGCTTAGATTCTATCCTGACTCATTGCATTAGTTCAATCTTGCGTGACTTGTACCTGTGACATTCTGGAACTGTGACGTGAGATTACATGGGGTGGGGAGAGTATTGTCATATCAAGGCTGAATATAATATAATATAAATACTTATATCTGGCGGTGCCTTAGACTCTGATACAGAGCTTGGGTTCCTTACTGGCTCCTCGAGAAAATACTGCTATGGTTTTTTCGACACTGATCCTGTAGTAGTCAGCCTGAGTATGACTAAAACTCTCACTTGCATATCACTAGCTGGTTTACATATTTACCCTGCTGTTTCATTATTGCTGCACTGCATATGTTTTGGCTTGTATTTTCTGTACCTTGTTATGTCCCCTGAGGACCTGGAATGGACTATGTCCCCAGGTATAGCCGAGGAGAACTACCCCGAGGTGTACGGTACATAAGCACTCCTTGGAGCAGAACCCGGAACCGAGGACGAGATAGTGGCCGAAGACTTCACCTGAGCACCGGCTTCAGCTACACAGTATTTCCTTTTCAGTATTTTATTTCCAGTCTATGTTTCCTTAAATGTAACAGAATAATTCTCGGATTGTTTCCCGAGATAACCTTATTTAATATTGCTTATTTATTTCCATTGCATTAATTCTGGCAATTAATCTGTGTTTGTTCTGTGGATGAGATTAGTAATACCTGAGACTTGTAACATCTTACTGTTAGACTACAGCTTAAGCATGCCCTGATGGATCCATTAAATTGGGTTGTCCATCGGTGCGTGCTGCTGGCCATTGCTCATGTACTCAGTCCCTCGTCATTTTGGGACTGGGGTGTGACACTTTGGGAGGAGAGAGAAGAGAGAAATGGGGTGGGGGTTCCCTAGGCATAGGGATTATGGACGGCCTTGGGGGAAGAGTGTGATGGTGAGGTTTTATAGGGATGTGTGATGTAGATTGTGTGGTGAGGATGCTTCCAAATTTGAATGGGTGGTGGAGATTACATATGAAGAAATTATTTCTTCATCCAATTGAAAAGGAGAGGGAGGCTTGACTTGGTCAAAGGAGAGGGCTTCTCCATTTGGCCTAGACCAATGAGGTTTTGACATGTGTTCATCGTTTGCAAATTAGCCCCTTAAGTTTGGGTATTTGCACAAACACATAAAATGATGGAAAAATTATGGGGGAAATTGTGTTTGGTGTTTTGTAGGGTGAGAGGGTGTTGTGTGTTTGGCATGGACTTAATTCAATGGGCATTGGGATTAAAATAGGATTAGTCAAAATTGGTATCCCCGATTTAAATAGAATTAAAGTGTCCCGTGCTTTTAAATTAAATGGGGGCACTTGGGGTCAAAATTTGGAAATGACACAAATGTCAAAAATGGTGGAGGCTTGGAGTCAGTCTTGGACCCTTTAGTTGGTCTGGCTTAACGGGTTATGTTGGTATCTCAAAATTGAGGGTAACGACACAGGTGTCCGACACAAAATTAAATTATGGGATTTTGGATACGGAAATTTGCACAATTAATTTAGGGCACAACGGATTTGATTTTGTGTGACGGAAAAGTCCAGTGCCTAAATTTGCGAGTCAAGTCAGAAGTACAATAGTCCGATAGAATTTATGGGCTGATATTGGGCTCCGAATAAATCAACAATGGTAGGGCGCGCCAAGGGTCTAATTAATAAATAACAGACATAAGCAACTCTACTATAAACCTCAAACATCTGCTGCTAAATAAAAATTTTCCAATCCATACCTGACCATCTATAGAATTAATTGAGGGGGTTTACAAGTTTTGGAGAGCCGAGGAAGGAGCAAGAGCAGGGACCCAGGTGGTGGCAGAGACAAGAGCAAGGGCAAGTCCAAGGGTCAGTACGAGGACTTGGAGTGTTAGCATTATGGCAAGAAGGACCGCATCAAATGGAACTGTTTTGCTTGAAAGAGAGTGAAGAAGGGTGACAAGGGGAAGCAGGGTGAGAACACTACATCGAAGATCTCGACACATGGAGGCGATATGATCATTGTAGATGATGAGGTAGTTATGAATCTCGCATGCGATGATAACTCTTGGCTGGTGGACTCAGGTGCTTTAGCGCACGTATCTCACAACATGGCACTATTTGCTACTTACACAACAGGCGACTATGGAGTGTTGAAAATGGAAAATGGAGATGTGTCGAAGGCAGTTGCCATTGGAGATGTGCATTTGAGGACAGAGGTTCGATGGTGATTGCCAGAGGAAGCAAGAGGTCTGAACTCTACTATATTGAAGGGAGCTCACAGGGGGAACAGGAGGTGAACGTAACTATTGATGCATCTATCGAGTTATGGCACAGACGACTCAACTATATCAGCAAAAAGGGGATGAGCTACTTGGTGAACAGGAAGGTGATTCCAGGACCAAAGTCTACAAAATTGGAGAGGTGCACCAACTATTTGGCAAGAAAGCAAAATATGGTGTCTTTCCAAATTTACCCAAGTTCAAGGAAGCCAGCGTTGCTCGAGTTGATTCACTCGGATGTCTGCGGTCCTATGAAGGTAAAATTTATCGGTGGTGCCTCTTACTTTATAACTTTTATTGATGATTGTTCCATGAAGATTTGGGTCAATGCCTTAAATACCAAGGATAAAGTGTTGCCCACTTTCAAGGAGTTTTAGGCCTCCGTTGAAAGGGAAACGGGCAAGAAGCTGCTATGTGTTCGGTCGGACAATTACGACGAATATATCGGTCCCTTTGATACATACTGCAGAGAGCAAGGAATACGACACCAGAAGACTCCATCAAAGATACCTCAGCTCAATGGTGTAGCGGAGCGGATGGACATGACGCTTATGAAGAGGGTATGGTGTTTGTTGTCAGAAGTAAACTTGTCAGGCAGCTATTAGGGTGAGGCTCTTTACACAGCTGCTTATATTATTAATTTATCTCTTAGTGCTCCTTTGCAGGGTGATGTGCCAGAAAAAGTATGGTACGGCAAAGAGTCGCCATACAATCATCTGCGAGTGTTTGGTTGTAAGGCCTTCGTGCATGTACCGAAGGACGAGAGATCCAAACTTGAGCCGAAGACGAGGCGGTGCATCTTTTTTGGTTACGGTCGGGATGAGTTTGGCTATAGACTCTATGACCCACTGGGAAGAAAGATCTACAGAAACAGGGACGTGGTATTCGTCGAGGATCAGACCATGACCAACACTCAGGATTCCAAGATGCCTTCTGAGGCTGAGGAATTGCCTGAGTTCGAGTTATTTTGCTTCGAGCAGTTTCCAGAGGATATCACAGAGGATCCAGTTATGAGGGAGCCAGTACATAAAGTTGCTCATAACATTGATCATCAGCCTGCTAATGGTGGTCAGGGTGATCTTCAGGAGGATGAGCATGCAGAGGAGGTAGTTCCTGAGGAGGAGGCTGTTGGTATACAGCCAACACCAGTGGTTCCATTGAGGAGGAGCGATATAGAGCGTTAACCATCTACGAGATACTCACCGGGTGAGTATGTGCTACTGACTGACGGGGGAGAACCCAAAAGTTTTACAGAGACTATGGAAGACGAACACATGCAGGAGTGGATGGAGGCCATGCAGGAGGAGATGAGTTCCTTTGAGGCCAACTCTACTTATGATCTGGTACGGTTGACAAAGGGCAAGAAGGCTTTGAAGAATCGATGGATGTTCAGAGTGAAGCAGACAGATGATGCTACTTGCCCTCGATACAAAGTGTCACCCTCACTTTTCCAAATAGGGGTAATTTAGTAATTTGGCCTAGTTATTTTTATTTTTAGGAATAAAATATTATTTGGTGTGCTATATAATTACTGGTGCTTTGTATTATTTATTTATAGTTAGTAGGCTAGCCTAATTATTTAGACTTGAAACTCGTGAACCCAACTAGACTTGTCATGACAATATTGAGATAAACATGGACTAGGCCCCTTAAACCCATTCTCTTTAGTTAATTATGAGAATTAGAATTAATTGCTTTAGTTTAGAACCTTTCCTATAAAGCCCTTCTTAATTATTCCTCATGACAAACCAAATAGGGGTAGTCTGGATTTTGCACCCTTGCTTGGAGGCCAAGCAAGGGGCCGACCCCTATAGAGAGGAGAAATTCTCTCTCGTCTCATTCTTTCCATTCATTTTGAGATCCCCAATTCTTTAGATCCCCAATTCACCTCATCCCTCAACCAAATTCAACCCAATTTTCTTCTTTCCCTTTCAATTCCATTAATAGAAGAGCATTGAAGTTGCAAGGAGCACTTGGAGAAGAAGCTTTGGCAAGGAGATCGTGTCTGGATCGTGTCTGTTGGAGCAATTCATTGGAAATTCATCTTCTAATAGGTATAGATCTGAATTTTCCTTCATTCTAGACTCTAATACATGCATTTAACCCTTAGGAACTCTCATATAGTATAGGGCTACCTATAGGATGAAGATATAGGCCTAATTGATATTTTTGACACTTCTACATAGGTTTCTGTAGGCAATTTGGGAGAAATTACGAGATTGATACATCAAGTATTTGTCATGAGGCTAATTTGGTCAAATTAGACTTAGATCGGGGTTATGGCACTAGTTACGTGTCCACAATTGGATACGAGTAGGCCGTATCATGACAATTTAGTGGTACTGGTTGATTTTTTGGGTTTTTCCTTTGACACAGGGGGTCTACACATGTCATATTTTGCTATGAACACAGATGAGTAGCTAGCACTTTGTATTGCTCCTAATTGTGATTTTAGACTTGTCCATATCATTTGTGATGCTTTGGGTGATGAGTTGGGGGCGTATCGCAAGCGTATCGTAGAATGAGTGTGATACGGGTGCGATGCACTCCACGTATTTGATGAAATATTATACTCTATTCTAGTGTTGTTATATCTATTTTAGATTGCATTGATATATATATATATATATATATATATATATATATATATATATATATATATATATATATATATATATATGTGTGTGTGTGTGTGTGTGTGTGTGTGTGTGTGTGTGTGCGCGCGCGCGCGCTAGAGTATATATATATATATATATATATATATATATATATATATATATATATATATATATATATATATATATATATGGGAGACTGCTTAGTGGGTATTATGTATGTTGTACACAACAATGTGTCGGTATTGGGTTTTGAGGCAATAGCAGCCATAACATATTGAACTGCTGTTAGTGACTGCCTGTGGGAAATGTGCTGCTTACTGCCTTGAGCAGTCAAGTATGTGCACTGCACTGTGTCTGATGCACAATTTAGAGGAGATGGTTGATGTGTATTAGGACAGCAACTGCATGTTTGTCTGAGACCAGTTAGGGGGATAAGTATCATTGATGCTAAGTTAAGTTAGTTTGAGTATTAGTTGTTAGTTAGTGATTGAGTTGATAGTTAGAGATAGTGTGTTAGTTGTGTACATGTAAGCTAAGGTATCACTGATGATAAGTATCAATTAGTTAGTTAAGTGTATAATAGATATAAGTTAGTATATGCTATCAATTAGTTATATAGTTGAGTCAGCTAGTTATGACAGTTGGTAGTATATGTGTATGCAGGCTAACAGTTGTTAAGTTTTTCTAAGTATGTTAGTTGAGGTTAGAATGTTAGCAGTTAGAGATAAGGTAAGTTAGTGTATTGGTGATAATTAGTTAGTATTGATGTCAGTTGTTAATTAGTTAGTAGATTGTTAGATATTAGTTAGTTAAGTATTATAAGTTAAGTTAAATACACTAGTTAGTGTATATGTTAGTATTGGTTTTGATACTAGGTTCTAATATCACCTTGAGTTAACCAAGTGATATTGGGTATAAGGTATCCTTAGTAATTAATAGTGGGTATCAAGAGGGTAGCTAGGTAGTGATACCAAGATGGCTCAAAGCCAAGGTAATTATATAGAGTTAGTATTAACTATAGGGTAACTAGTATAAAATGTATTATTGTGTATCTTGTGATACTATATAGTTATGATACTCTAGTATCCTAATATACCTAGTATAGCTAAGATAAGATAATATTAACTAGTTAGTGGCCAATTTAGACCAATTAACTTAGTGTAGACCTAAAAACTTGTGAATGACTTAATTTAGCTAGTGTGACTTAGAAATTAACCTAGAAAGCATATTAATGCATTCTTTTACTCATTATTCATCCATTACACCATTTAACATAATATTTCATAATATGATTGTGTGATACACCGAGTCATATCATTTGTTCAGGACCAGAGGCGAGTACATTCTCTGATAGTTTCTATTTATGATATCTTCTATGTTCCTTGTATCTAGTGTAGATATCCTTGATTTCTTGACACGTTGTTTACACAAATTGGTATTTCCGGATTCTGTCATGAGATATTATTCCTTGTGTATCTTGGTGTACCTTGTACAATCCTTGTTCTTCTTATACTTGTATGGACACTGATTCTCGAGAAGACTTGCTACCTTCTCGAAGAATCCCGTGTCGTAGCGTGCCATGGTTGGATCCACTATACCAGTCGGGGACGGGGAGTGTTAGTGTAGATATGTGATCATACCCTCCTTGTATCATGTATAGTTCTTGAATAGTGTTAATCATACACCGCACGTATAATTAACTAGGCCATAATTCTTGTATCAAGTTCCCAAGCCGATCACATGTTGAAGCTAGTACTCACTCACTTAGCTAGTTGTATTTCTTGACTTTGGTATATTGTCACGCCCCAGTCCCAAAATGCCGAGGGACTGGAGATGCGTGGCAATGGCCAGCAGTACGCACCGATGGATAACCCAATTTAATGGAACCATCAGGGCATACTTAAGCTGTAAATAAGGTCTACTACCACAAGTCACACTAATATCATCCATAAAGATATAGAATAAACTGCATAATGAAATGGAAATAAGTTGCAACAACAATCACAGCAAGTCAGTCGGAGAAACAATCCGACTTATGTCTGAATAAACTGGCTCTATAGGCCAGGAACAAGAGATAAACATGAAATAAATACTGAGTACTGGAACAGGCACTCAGGAGAAGTCTTCGGCAGTCACCTCGTCTTCAGTGTTTGGTTCTGCTCCAGCAATAGCTTCAGCTCCGGTCCCGTATATCTCGGGGTACTGCTCCTCAGCTAAACCTGGGGACATAATCCATTCCAGGTCCTCAGTGGACATAGCAAGGCACAAAATAAAACAAGCCAAATAAATGCAGTGCAATTAAATTAAATGAAGCAGTAGGGTAAACTATGTAACCATCTATGTGATATGCAAATGAGAGCAACACTAGTACTCAGGCTGAGACCGCTACAAGCTCTGTGTCGGAGAGCCGGTAGCAGTAATAACACGTAAAGGGTCTAGCTCTACTAGAGAGTCTACAACCTCACAATAATAGTAGATATATATATAGAACAGCATGTAGCCTGTGTGTCTCTCCCCACCCAATGTAATCACGCAAGCCATGACCATAACGTCTCATGTCCATGTCAGCGGGATTATAACTAATGCAACGAGTCATAATGTCTATAAATAAAATATCTCTGTCAAGTCCTGTATCCTATACAGAATCACCATGAATATCTCAGGAGGATTCTGTCCATGATAGTGTCAAGTGTCCTGGGTTGTAGGGTACTTGATAGGTCAAGTACAAAAGTAAGGGAATCGTAAATCCATCTCTAAATGACGAACCCAACACCGCGTACGGTGTTGGCACCCGACTATGATCGGACACTAGGTACGTCACGCGTTTCCTAGGTTAAGCAGTTTAAACAAGTTTATATGAATATACATAAGACATCCAGCAAAGTATTATTACAGAAAATATGAAAATAAAGACTGCAAGTTTGGCAAGGTGCACTTGCCTGATGTTTGAATTCCACTTAGATCCTGATTTCGAAAATTTTCAGAGATGTCTCCGAAAGCTGAAATAAACAGTACCATCACGCTCAGAAGGTGTTAAATAGCTAGGAACGCCTGTCCTTGGGTCCAATTTGGAGACAAGGGCAAAAACGGCAATTTCGGACAAAAACGGGGTCCACCGGTAGGCCCGCTTTACACCGAAAAACGTGTCAGGGTCAACGGTCTCCAAATTCACCAAACTTAGTGTCAACAGGTCAGGAACGCTGATACGAACCCAACGGAACTTTCAGATTTGAATTTCGATGAGCCGATCACAAAATCGCCCTTCGAGCGGGGCCTGTGGGGCCCACGACACGCGATTTCGTCAACGTTCTCAGAATCGAACCAAACTTGACCCACAAGACCAGCGTATCGCTACGAGTCCAATGGTGCAAGTTTTGTCTCGATCTGACATGTGTGCACGAAGTTAGGGTAAATTACAGGAAAGGCGGATACGGGGCGATGTCCGCGGATACGCGTTGATTCCGGTGTGCACGCACACCCGAATCAGCTTCCACGAAATCTCACACGTCCGTATCGACGAGGCGCACATATCTGTGAAGACCGCACGCAACCAAGTCATCCCGTTTGGAGGGGCGTACTCAGTTCCGGGGTAAAATATGGTCTGGTTTTTCCTGTTTTTGGATCGCGGTGTGCGATCACCACATGACGCGATGCCCCGAGCGGTTTGTCCGGGCACCGAGAGGGTCATACAGGCTACGCGATACAATTTACAGAATCGAAATCGGAGATACATGGTGCAAGATACGAGTACCTGAAGGGGACCCGAAAAACCGGGGTTCGGGTTGTGTCCGACACGTGTCGGACACAAATTTGAAACTAGGGTTAGGGTTTGGGTTCACTGGCCGGCTGCGGCGGCTGAGGGCGTCGCTGCGGTGGGGGAGGCCGGCCGGAGGGCTCGGGCGGCGCCGGCGAGGCTGGGCGGAGGCGGCGCAGGGGCCGGAGGCGGCCGGAGCGGGCTGGAGTTGGTGCCGCTGCTATTCGTCGAGGAGAGGAGGGAGAAAGAAGGAGGGGCTGGGGGCTGGGCTAGGCGCTGGGAGGAGGAGGTCCGGGCGGGCACGGCGGCGAGGTCGGCCGGAGTCGGGCGGTGGCGCACGGCGGCGAGGAGGTCTAGGGTTTGGGGAGATGAGGGAGGAGGAGGTCGGGTAGGGGTTTTATAGGCTGGGGGCGGGAGTGGTTGTCTCCGGGCGAGGCGGAGGGGAGAGGGGGTCGTGGGCCGAGGGTTGAGGCGGGGACGGCGACGTGGCCGGCCGGAAAACGCGGCGGCGGCGGAGGGAGCGGGGAGAGGGAGTCGTGCGGGTTGGGGGTGACTCTCTCGGGTCGGGTCGGAGCGGGTTCCGGGTTGGGCGGACCCGCCCGACCCGCTAAGCTGGGCTGGGCTGGGCTGGGCTGACTAATGGGCTCGGCCCACTGGGCCGGGCCCCCAAATAAATAAAAATATAATTTATAATAACAGTAATAATAATAATATTAATAATAATAATAATAATTAATTAATTAGAAAAATAGTTTTTAGGCTTTTAAAAATAGGTCTGAGGCCCAATAAAATCCCAGAAAATTACCCTAAGTCAAGTTTTCTATTTTACACCATAAAATTATATTTTCATCACATTTTAATATTATTTATTAGTGATTAAAAATTATAAAATCAGCACAGAACATATGTAAATTCCAGAAAATTGCGAAAAATTCCCGAAAATTGATTTTTTTAAAAATCTGAAAATTTAGAGTGTTTACATATATGATGGTCCTTACTTTAGTATTTATTTCCAGCGTATCATATCTTGAATATTTGTTATCTTTGCTCTATTTATTTAGTATTTTTCTCTATTTACTGTTATATAGTCTTTATTATTTATTTAAACTACTGTTAGAGGTGTGCTTCGCTCCATCATGATTGGATATATTTTTCAGATGATTTAGACACTGGTATCGTACACAATATGGACATGAGGATGTAGTTGGTGTAGAGTTGAAGACAATGGCTCAGGAGAAACCGATACCTGGAGATAATCCGCTACTTGCATCTAGTTAGACTATTGTATTAGATATTTATCAGTTAGATATTTTGGCATGTATTATATTTGAGTTTATTGTGCTAGTCTATTGGAATTGGAGAGGAGTTGTATTTGTGACTTCCATTTCTTTTATTTCATATTGTGCCATATCTTCCTCTAGTTTTATATTATGATTGAGTATGGTTTACCTTATAATATTATCATATTATTCCTCCATTTTGAGTTGAGATGCCATGGCAAGTATATTATATATTTTGTGTTAGATGCTTAGATAGTATTGATGACCTAGACATCGTTCTACCACCGATGCTGCGACGTAGGTTGGACGTTGTTCACTACTCGTACCCTCATTCTGGGTGCAGGTCGTGACACAAAGAGAGGATGGTAGTTAAAGGCTACGGTCAGTGAAAATGCGTACATTATGATGAGATCTTTTCGCCAGTCGTCAAGCAGTCGTCTATTCGGGTGGTGCTATCATTGGCAGCCAGTTTTGACTTGGAGGTCGAGCAAATGGACGTGAAGACGACATTCCTCCACGATAATCTTGAGAAGGAGTTGTACATGGAGCAGCCAGAGGGATTCTGTGAGCAGGACAAGTCACACTTGGTCTGCCAGTTGAGGAAGAGCTTGTATGGTCCAAACACGCTCCGAGGCAGTGGAACAAAAAGTTTTAGTCATTTATGGGGGAACATGGTTATGCACGGATGATGTTGGACCACTGTGTATTTGTGAGGTACTTTGCCGAGGACGAGTTCATCATTTTACTGTTCTATATTGATGATATGCTATTGGTGGGTCAGAATGCTACTAGGATAGCAAAATTGAAGCGCCAACTGGGTGCGGCCTTCTCTATGAAGGATTTGGGTGCAGCAAAGACTATTCATGGGATGGAGATCGGCCGAGAGAGAGAGAGAGAGAGAGAGAGAGAGAGTCCAAGATGCTATACTTGTCCCAAAAGAAGTAAATTCATCGGGTACTTCAGCGTTTCGGGATGGACATGTCGAAGAAAGTGAGTAACCCCCTTGCGGCTCACTTTAAGTTCACTGAGGAGCAGTGTCCATCTACCGAGGACGAGAAGGAAGATATGAAGAGGGTTCCATATGCCTCAACTGTGGGGAGTCTTATGTATGCTATGATGTGTACGAGGCCAGACATCGCTAACGCAGTTGAAATAGTTAGCATGTATACTTCTAATCCTGGAAATGACGAGCCCAAGCTGGTTGGGTATACCGACGCTGATATGACTGGAGATGTAGACACGAGGCGATCGACTTTGAACTATATAATGATGTTTGCTGGTGGAACAGTACCGTGACAGTCGCGATTGCAGAAGTGTGTTGCATTTTTGACGACAGAGACAAAGTACATTGCGGCGACAGAGGCTTGTAAGGAGTTGTTGTGGATGAAGAAGCAGTTGCAGAAAATTGGACTAAAGCAAGATCAATATCATTTGCTTTGCGATAGTCAGAGTGCTATTCACCTTGTGAATAACCAGACATTTAAAAGTCGGTCCAAGCACATTGAGACCCGGTATCATTATATACGGGATGTTGTAAAAAAGAAGGAAGCGACGTTTGAGAAGGTTCATACAGATGACAACGGAGCAGACATATTCACAAGATTCTTCCAAGTGGAAAGTTTGAGTACTGTAGGCGGATCATCGGGATGGCGACCCCCTCCACATAGCTGTGAAGGGGAAGATTTGTTGGAGTGGGTGGGGTTCCCAACCTATGTGGAGAATACCCGCGACGAGCGCCATCCGTGTGTCGAAAAAGTTCGTAAAGTGCATCGAGCGCCATGTATTGGAACATTTATGGTAAGCAAATATTATATTGGATTTTCATCTTTGACTTTTATTATATATTTATGATTGGATCTTTCATATATTAACTTCTCATATAATTGAATTTCCAATTTATGACAACTCAATTTATGATTTGATTTTCATTAAATATATGATTGAATGTAATTGGATTTTCATAAATATTTTTGGTTTCTATATATAGATTTTCATATGGAAACCCTAATTCATACAAAGGTTTATAAAAATGTTCATGCAATATACAATAATATAAGAAAAAATAGAAAAAATGTGGCAAAAGTGCCATTACAACTTTGGAGAGGAGAAAAAAAGTATTGTAGGCCGTTTCGGAGAAGGAGATCAATTTGGGATATTTCTCATTGTCTTTTTTTTTCGTGGTTGTAATTTTTTTTTTATTCCAAAGAGTTGCAGTGATCCGTGTTGGATTGGTGAGGAGCCTGTAGAGTGTGTGATTTCTTTATTCCATTAGTGGAGGTTCTTCAGGGTTGGACTCCGATTGTCCCGTGGTTTTTTTCATCTGGATTTTCCACGTAAAAATCTCTGTGTCTGCGATTTGTGTTTGATATTTTTTTTTTTGCGTTTTGTTCGGTTCTCTAGCAGGTACTCTCTGGTTTGGGAAACAGTTTTTGCATTTCTTTCTCAACATGTAGTAGGAGTCAAATGTGTTTGGCTATAATAATAAAGTTATTTCATCTTAGAGCATAAATAGTAGATGGAGCTAAAAAAAATATTTTAAGCTAAAATTTTTAATAGAAAAATAAATGTAAAATAGGTTGGGTTTGTATGAGAATAGTAAACAAATGAATTTTGAGGCCCGAAAGAGATGAATGAATATAGATCTAGGTGTCATACTTATTTATGTAATATAAAATCAATAATATAGAAATTGGAGGTTCAAATTGAACATTATTATCTTACAAAATGAGTTCCTACATTCTGAATGTAGAAATGATGAGGTTCAACTTATAGTTCGGACTATAATTGAACTTTACTATTCTTTAAATCTAGAGTCTAGAAAATTGGGATGAGCATTACTATTGATGCTCTTAAAAGCTCCCACACCACAAATGCAACATCGGATCAAACATATTCATTTATTTTTGATCCATCCCAACACAACAAATTCATCCACAATTCTCCAGATCGAACCAATCTCAATCGTCCGTAAAACCCACACCCCCGTAAAATAAACGGCTACAATCGCCAACACGAAACTCTCACGCTGCAGGCTTGACAAAAGTCTCCATCTCCTCCTTCTCCCTCGATCATTTCCTTCTTCTTCTTCCACTCCATTTCTCACCTCTAAGGCCATCTAGAACCCATAATAAAAAATTTCCTCAATTTGAGGATTACTTTTTTTCCCCTATATTCTGTTATCCTCAAAATTTTACATCTTCGACCCATAAATATTCAAATAATAAACGACCATTATTTATTTATACATAAATTTATTCCTTCACAACTATTTAATATAATCATATACATTAATGTTATATTACAAATATTATTTACAAATATAATATAATATAAATTTATATTGTTTATATTGATATTATTTTATAATATTTATACAACTCCAATCCACAAACTTTTTTTTTATATAAAGTTGATGATGAGGCTCCACAATCATCTACCGACACTTCTCACGGTAATTTTAATACATCAGAATATTTTCAAGGTGGGTCATCAGATGACTTCGATACTACTAATTTTAGTAGATTTGGTTCCTTTCAAGGAGGATACGATAGGAATGAGGATGATTTACCACCGTTTTAAAGGTGTTTTAGGCTTTTTTTAATTTGAATGTTGTTGTAACGTTTAGACATTTTAATTTCAATATTGTTGCTGACGGCGTTATTTTAATTTTGATATACTTGTTTATATTTTAGTCAATATATTTTAATTTTATTTTTTTTAATATTATTCTATTATTTTTGTCAAATTATTTAAATTTCGATGTACTTGTCCTCAGATCGACGGAATCTTTGGGTTTAGGGAGGGCTAAGTAACCCTAGAAATCCCAAATCCACTCCAATTTCTCATATCAAATTGAATTTTGGACTCAAATTTAGGCTTAGGGTTTGGGCCCAGAAGGCGGAGAAAGTGATGGGAGCGACGGATTCCAAGTTCGAGAGGGCTCTCGGAGAGTTCCCGGAAGGGGAGAGGTACTTCGGGCTCGAGAATTTCGGAAACACCTGCTACTGCAACAGCGTGCTGCAGGTTCTTTTTCTCCTCTCGTTTTGAATCTAAAGACTGGATTTTTATTAAAATCGTACTCTTTTCTGCACCGATTGGTCAAAGTACTGAACTTTTGGTCGAGTGGACTCGGAGCCCTAATTTGACTATTGTTGGATTATTTAGTCTGGCTCTAATTTTATACTATTTGTCGTTTTGATTGGTTCTTGAAATGGATTTACGTTTCTTTGTAACATCGTTGTGTCCGGCATTGGAATTCATTGATAGAGATTATTTGGACGGTACAGCGTTCCTCTCGATTCTGTTGAAAGAAAGAAAGAAACGGGGTTCATGGGAATTTGATTTTACATGTTGAAAGAGAGAAACGGGGGTGTTTTGAGTTCGATGATATATGTTGGTGTGTTGTGACATCTAAAGGATGAGACATTTATAACTTTATCCAAATTGGAGAGGTTGTCATATAGGTTCACAAGTTTGGATTTGCTGTTTTTTCTTTCATTTTATATGTTTCTAAAACTTTATTGTGGAGCCGCTAGGTAAAAAGATTTAATCTCGATGATAGATGTTTGGAGTTGATGTTGTCTTTCGTTGTCTCAAGTTTTTGGAACAGTAATGTATAGCTCCGAGATTACTTATAGAGGTTAGTTTTACTTTTATAGGTTGAGATTAGATGTTATGGATCTTGTTTGAAACACGATCTTCCTCTGAGCGGAGAATGTTCGCCCTTTCTGTCAAGAAGGCTACTTTATCCCAAACACAGTTCGGGATAACCGTGACTGTGTATATATAAATATTTTCGATGTTGTCATTTTGAAATGTCCGCTTCAACCGTTGTTTCACCTCCCAAAAATGCTTGACGAGTGCATATGAGGAAGCGGAGCAAAAAAACCAGTATATTCTTTCTTGTCCTTCTACTTAAGGCGTCCGAAGGGAGCTTACTCCGCGGTGACCGTAAGGCGCCCGAAGGAAGGAAGCACTGTAGTGCGCCAAAGCCTATGTGCTATAATGCTGAACCAAGGACGCTCGTCTTATCTATAGAAGTAGTAAACTTTTGTTACTAGATTACGAATAATGGGTAACAAATGTATATGATCCTTGGCATGGAAAATGCTAGTTCATGAAGAGACCATGTGTTGCCGACTTGCCGTTGTTACTCTGCAGGCTCGGTCACCAGTCATACTGTTCATTTTTTCATAACTATATATAAAAGGGAAAATCAATGTTTCAGTTGCCCATGTCAAGCATCTCAACTATGCACAGTAGTTTGAACCACTTGTTAGCGATGGTTCCCCTTTTAGTCTTTTTTTTTGACGTGGGCAATTGTAGTCCAATCTGTTGTTTGCAATTGCTAATTCTTCGCCACTTTTGGTAGATATTCCCATCTTCTGACTGACCCCCTTTATGATGGTTTTTTTAGTTCAAGTTGGGAAATATGTTCCGAACTTTTCTTTGACATTCCTAAGACCATATTCTGACACATACGGTCGTGCATTCTAAATTTATACACAATAAAACTTGTGTCTGATGTCTGGTGTACCAGTTAGGAGTAGGGATGGCAATGGGGCGGGTTGGGGACGGGGTCCATATCCCCATCTCCGTCTTTGAATAATATTCGAATCCCCATCCCCGTCCCCATCCCCGTTCGGTTCAAATTTTTTATCCCTATCCCCGTCCCCGTTAAACAATGCACTCTCCATCCCCGCCCCGTTAACACTTTCGGGGCCGAATTATTCTGTCCCAATCCCTTGCCTTGTTAACAATTTTTTTGTACATTATAAGCTTAAAAAACTGTTTTTATTCCAAAAAATATATATACTTAACACAAATATACTACTAAATAGATAAAATGATACAATACAACAAAAATATAATATTAATCCAAGAAAAACATACAAGTATTAAATAGAAGTCTATAATACAAAACAAAAAAGAGTGAATGTTAATCCCACAAAACATATTCCAAATAGAAGTCTACATTTACATACAACAAAAATATATGGATATAAGTAATCGGGTTCGAAAATTTACCAGGACGGGGAGTACTATACCCATGCCCGTCTTCGAATCCAATTGAAGATTTTTTTTAATCCCCATCCCGGCCTCCGTTCCCCCTTTTTAATCCCAAAACCCGCCTCCGTCGGGAAAAAAAATCGGGTCCCCGTTGGGTTCGGAAGAAATTGCCATCCCTAGTTAGGAGCATTAAAATATTAAGGAAGGAGCTGCCAGAGTTAGGGCTAAGTTAAGTGAACATAGATTGAGGCTTTGAAGAAGGATATAATTTTTACTGATGGTACAAAGAACACGACCCTTAACATAGTTGAATGAAAGAAAATGAATCACATAACTGGCCCAACAATTTGAGATAAAAGGTTTTGTTATGTTGCATACAGTCCTGAGTTTGTAGTGTTCAAATATCTGCTTCTTCACCTTTTTCTCCTTTGTGTTGTATATATTAAGTATCGTCATCGGGGTAAAATTGTGAAGCTTGGGATAGAACTTGATTTGGTCATTAGCCATAGTCATAGGTCGTGAATGCCTTAATAGGGTTTGACAGTTGTGTATGTTTTAATCAGTTGAAGAGGAATTATCGATATGTGCATAGATGTTGAATCATGATATTAATTAATTAAAATCAGTAAAACTTGGGTTGAGAGAAGAAGTCTGGTCATTTATTTGCTATGCTTTTTCTACTTAGTCACAGCTTCGATCTTTCTTCTTTCCCCTTTCTTCGAGTTCAGCAGGTATTTCTGATTTTATGGGATAAAATGGAAGGTTTTAACCATAGAAGGGTGTAGGTTTCAGAAGCCGCCATCAACCATCTAAACATGTACTATAGTTCCAGAAAACGATCAGACTACCAGCATTACTCTCTAATGTTTCCTCGACTTTGACCGGTTAACAGTGATCAGTGAGCTTTTAGTTATGTACCTTAGTCGTTGCTCTCGATGTTTCCTTTACTTTGACCGGTTAATAGTGATTAGTGAGCATTTACTATGTACCTTAGTCTTTGTTCTCTAATGTTTCCTTGACTTTGACCAGCTAATAGTGACTAGTGAGCTTTTAGCTATGTACCTTAGCATTCCTTGGTGATAACATTAGACTTCTTAGCCATTCATATTTTTTTGTTTGCTAAATATGGACCATGGTTTCAGATAATAGTTTTGACTATTGGATCCTTATTTTCAACATACTATATGATGGAAATGGGTGCTCTTATTTGTATGCAATTAGATATCAGATATTATGGCTTCATGAATACCATAAATAACCATCTAGTTGTTATAGCCATCACCTTTTTTGTTATACTCTTGTTTTCTTAAAGAAGATGCAAGAAGTAGTTGGCCTTGAGAGGCCTGCCCACCGTTCTTGAGGTAATCAATCTGTAACTATTTCTGTTTTATTGGTCATGACTATTTGAGCAGTTTGTTCGGTTATCAGGTCAGTTGAATGAATATTACCATGGTATTCTTGCGCCTGGTTTTGGATCTCATTCATGTTCCACTCCAAAATGACAAAAGCAGTTTGATGCTTATACCAACTATTATTACAGTGGATATATCTAAGTTTCTTTATTCAACTTAGCTGATGTTTTGCCTATTTCTTATCCATCCATTCTGCTCAAAAGGACAAACCATCCTGTTACACATGCAGATAGATTTTAGTAGTTTGTACATAAGGTGCAAAGGCGATTCCAGCTTTAACCTAATCTCCTATGGTATCTCTTTCTAACCAAATTCTTCACGACAAATGTTTACCAAAATGTTCATTTTAAGAAGCATCCTAATTTTTCATTCCACGAGAGCGAGAACCTTTTTCATCATACTTTCTTATAAAAACTTCCATTGTTGTATATCAGAATGGGTACTTTCACCCTTTTAGGACTCTCTGGTTGGGGCAAATTCTTTCAGATCTAAACATGATTCATTCTTCTCATTTTGAACAACTCATAGGATTTTGCTACCGATTCTTCTTTTCAAAACTTAATAAGAATAGGCCTAGTTGGATCTTGTTATCAATGTTTTTCGATTCCACAAATCAAGTAGAAAGCCATGTTTCATGTACTACTACTAAAGTACTTTAGGAGTATATTTTTAAGGATACTATCAAATTGTTTAGTTTAACATATTTAATATAAAAAATTTGTGCCATTTTTTCAGCTTTTGAACTTATTAAGTTAAGATCAGAGCCCAAAAGATGAATATATCTCTTTGAGGTTCTATTGATTTTATTTTTATGTTCATCTCAAAAGAGAGCATGGCCGGCTCATTGTGTTTGTTAGGGATAAGCTGTGAATGTATCAACAGATACCTATGTCCGGGGATGCCAATGGCGATGGTCAGAATGAGAAGGTGGAGACAAAGAGATCTGACTTGAAAAAGCGCTAAATGACTGTTGCAGACTTGCAGTAAATAATGCATATTTCAGCAGATTATGCAATATATGCTGTATATTTGGCTTTTGTTAAGAGAGAAGCTATAAAATTCAAGAAGTCCCTATATATGGAGGATGCCAATGACAGTGATCAGAACAAGAAACTGTCAACACAGCTGGCTGACTTGAGAAAGTGCTAAACAACCATTTCACTAAATAATCCATGTTGGAATGCTTTAGGTCCTAATCTTTGACACTCTTCCGATTAGTGCAGTGCCATGATCGGCCCCTACGTCCTTCTTTAGGAGATTTTTGAGTTGAGCAGCCCTCTTTGAGTCACCGCTTACGTCGAATCGACATTCCAAGGCCGCCAAGAGCGGAAGGCGATCGTTAGGTCTCCCACTACTTATTTCACTGGAATATGCAATATATTGTAGATTTGACTTCTGCTACTCGGATCTTGTAGCAAACGTTCTTGTATTGCACATCTAACATGGAAGCTCCTGATGTGTTATCCTAATTCCTGACGAGTTGTTAATAGTTTTTTTCTCCCTTTTTTGTGGTTGTAATTATATGAACTAACATCTTCTGTTTATTCAGTTAAAACAACAATTTATCCTATATTTTTGGGATTGTCTGTTTGAATCCTCTTCTTCAATTCGGCTCTGTTAAGGGCCACGTCCTCTGTAATGCTGGCAAAAACCATATCCTTGTTTAAAACTTCAAACCATGTCCTTCTAGGCCTAACTCTAGTCCTAGCAGCTCCATTAACTACTTTATTATTGCTCCTTACGGGAGCATCTATAGTTACAGTGACCACAATATTACTTTATACCATTAACAGTTAATCTTCAAGAACTTTTCCTTCTTCATTTGGTCATGGAAACCTATAACATAATTATATTTATCATGTGATCTTATGCTTTTGGCTGTTAACTGTCCTTCATCATTTTTGTCTGTCTTCATCAAGTATATTCATTTAAAATGAAGCTAGTTTCGTGAAGATACAATTTTCTTTGAGCATTCAAATTTATTTTGTAGGTTATCATTTTACTCTTATATTCACTATCATTCAGCATTGTGATTTTTTATTCGTATGCAGGCACTTTACTTTTGCATCCCTTTCCGAGATCAGTTACTGGAATATTACGCAAATAACAAAAATGTGGGAGATGCAGAGGAGAATCTTTTGACATGTTTGGCAGATCTATTTACCCAGGTAAAGGGTTTGTAGAAAATTTGAGTTTCTTTATACCTTGTTCATTATACCTTGTTCATTATACCTTTGGCCGCTTCATTCTCTTTCTAAGAAACTCTTTTAGCAGTATTGTTTGCTATTATATGAAATTTGGATTAGAGAGCTTCCTCTAAACTTTTCTATGGTACCTTCGGGCTCCTTTTCATCCAACTTAACGTTAGCATTTCTGTTTTACCTGAGAGGTTAGTATCTGGATGACCACGTGGCGACAATTGGCTACAATGATAAGAGTTGTCCTATACTTGGTACTAAATTTGTGAATAATCAGGAGATCTTAGCTAACCTATGGCTGGCGCGATTCTATTGTGTCTTAAGTAATACGTTTTTCACTGATTAATTTTAGGTTCAAAATGACAGCAGTGGAGAGTGGCATTGGTTTGATAGGGCTAGTTTGCTTCCCGTTTGAAATGGAGCGCTTGCTGTTTCCGCCGGCATCTCAGACAAAATGGCAAATGAAATTCTTTTAGTTCCCAGCGTTTTCAATTTCCGCCATACAAAATGGCCGAAACTGGCAAATGCCAAATGCTCGCGAAAGCACCATTTGGCGTTTGCCATTTGAAATGGTAACCAAACTAGCCTATTCTAGGGTAACTGAAGAACCAAGTCATTTGCTGAAACATGTTTTGGTCTTCGTCGCTTTTAAGCAAGTTAAAATCCTTTGGGTTGAATGTTACTTATGAAGAGTGACCATAACCTTTCCATTTCGGCATCATAATTCGAAGATTATTGCGTTCATGAAGTCTGGCATTCTTTATATACAATCTCAACGAGTTTCTGGTTCTGCACAGTAAGTGCTGGAATCCTGTCTCGAGTCTCTGACTAACCCTTTTTTACTGGTATGAAGAGTTCCAGAGATAACTGCCATTTGTTAAAGCATTATATATGTGAGACGTACCAATGCATGTGAACTGTAAACTTTAATATTCTAGGTATGTTGGATCTCTGTAATACTTGTAATGAACCAGGCAAGGAACTCCTGCCATGAACCACGTAAATATACTTCCAAACTAATTAAGAGATGTTTCCTAATAAATGGGGCTTAAAGGAGGAACTTATCCATTAGTAGTTGTTACATCCTATCAAGCACAAGTTAGTGATGTTGTTTTATTAGACCACATGTTCTTTTAGTCTTAATGATGGAAGTCTTCAACAGGTAATTTTTTTACAAAAGCCAAATGCAATTTTCTTCCTCTTTGTCTCTGACGTGCCAACAATTGGAACTTGCTTTTCGGGTTGTGACAAACAGTTATAATTCCATTATGTCAATGAGTGGGTTAAGGAATAGTAGTCTTTACAACGGGAGCTATACAAATATCTGGTTGTTTCATTATCCTAATAATGAAATTTCTGTAGTGACAGTCTTTATAAAGACCAGAATTCTTATTTATCAGTTAAATATGATCTCTGCATGTTTCAGTTCTTATGCGAATGTTACTGCAGTTACTTGTTTTCAAAAGATAACATGTGAGTATTATTTCATGCAGATTAGCTCCCAGAAGAAGAAAACTGGGATTATTGCTCCAAAGCGATTTGTACAGAGTCTCAAGAAGCAGAATGAATTATTTCGCAGTTATATGCACCAGGTACTTTAACCTGCATATTAAGTATTGGACTAATTATAGCCACTGGAGGCATTATCTTGTGGAGGTTTGTAGTCTGAAGATTGTGTTCGTAAAACAGCAAGCTAGTCAGCACCGTCCAACCAATGGTTGATTATATGTAGATTATGAAGTTGAGTTAATATAGGCAAGGGAGGAGTATATAGTTCCTTCTTATAAACATTTGCTAATTTTGCAACTGGTTGGTCAAATTGAGTGAGCTGTGATGAAGCCCAGTGGAGTCGTTTGTCAAACTGGTCTTCTTTTTTTGAGACTAAACGATGGGAAAAATCCACCTGCATTCCACTTCCTTTAATGGTAATTAAGTAAGCAAAGACCCAAGTTCAAGGAGACCTCCTGAAGAAACAAATATAGGAAAAATACAACACAAAACTCTCTCATGAACTAGGAATGATATGCTGTCTAGTCAAAGCATGCCGTAGCTAGAATCCATTGCTTTTGTTATCTTCTTCATGTCTTCAACACAATGACCCCATTTTGAAGATCCAAATGATAAGATGAGAATGCAAAACATCACAAGATTAATAGTTTAGCCCCCTTGACTTCTTAGTCTCGGTGCTTGATATGGCTCGTCCCCTCAGAGCTGAGCACCAACTGATCTGACCCCTTACCGCGATTGATCCCCTCACAATTGAGCACTTGTCTTCCTGTTAGTGTCTCGGCATTAAAACTTGGGTTTCTGTTAGTGACTCGTTTCCTCATAACTGAGCACTCGTCTTCCTGGTAGTAACTCGGTCCTTCATTGATTGAATTCTTGGGTTCTGGTTAGTTACCCATCCTTTTGCAAATGAGCATCCGACTTCCCGTTAGTGATTCGGCCCTAGCCGAATGAACAGTTAGGTCCCCGCTAGCTACTCATCCCCTCAAAACTGAGCACCTGGCTTCCCATAAGTGATCTGACCCCACATTGAGTGTGCATGTTTGGGTTCCCGTTAATGACTTGTCCCCTAGCAATTGAGCACCTGGCTTCCCACTAGGGAGTCAGCCCTTCGTCGAATGAAAACGTGGTGTTCGGTTTCCTATGATCTTGCATTAATTTTATTATTACCTTATTAGCAACTAGTTCATTCCTGACTATTTTATCATGCTACCAGCTGAATCAGATAGGCGAGTAACATGACTTTGCTCTAAGAAGAATGGAACACATGATTGTTACAATAATCTTTTATCTATGCTCATGCTATCTGATAAGGTTTCCTTCATGATTTTTTTGGTTGCATTCCAGGTTACTTATATTACCTATAGGAATAGCTCATTGTGTTTCAAAGTACTTTCCTGAATATGTATGTAATCTGCTAGTATGTGCTTCCTCTTGAGTAACATTATATCGGCTAGCAGGTCTCTGAACTGAACCATCTCATATGTGTCCATGGCTGTTTTGCAGGACGCTCATGAGTTTTTGAATTTCTTGCTGAATGAGCTGGTTGATATTCTTGAGAAAGAGTCAAATGCAGCAAAAAGTTCCCCCGGAGCTCCATCTACATCAGAAGAGATTGCAAACGGTCCATCCCGTCCTCAAATGAACAGTGTTCACAAAGAGCCACTTGTTACCTGGGTTCACAAGAATTTTCAGGTGGCAAAATCACCCATTGTGTATGTCTATGAAGCAATCCTGACGAGTTCTTCTGATGGCTATTGTATCCACGCAGGGTATACTGACCAATGAAACACGATGCTTGTGGTGTGAAACTGTTACTGCAAGGGATGAAACATTCTTTGACCTCAGCCTTGACATTGAGCAAAACAGTTCTATCACAAGTTGCCTCAAGAACTTTAGTTCGACAGAGACTCTGAATGCCCAGGATAAATTTTTCTGTGACAAGTGCTGCAGGTTCCTATCTTGTTCTCTCTTTTCATTTTTGGTGCCTTATAGTAATAGTTTGTTGGTATAAGATCAATATTATATATAATGTGCACCTTTTCTCCGTTGTGTAGAATGTGAACTATATATGCCCTCTTTGTTTGAAAATATCGTATTTTACTGGATAATGAGGGATTATGCAGATTGCTGGGAAATGCCACCCAGCCAGGAATTAATTGGAAGGAATAATCTGCTCCCCCGTGGGTTTAAATCCACCCAGCCAACATGCGTTATGTCTCCACATGCTAGCCACTAGAGCTAGGAGGCTTTGATCAACCTTTGGTTACTTGCTTATTCTTTTAATTATATAATCACTATTTTATTTCCAATTCGACTATATATCTAAAATACCGGCTTAAATATAGCAAATTTGCGGAAGACATTGCAGGAGGACCGCCCTTTTACTTTAGTTCTTTAAAATCTTCCCAAGCTCATGTTAGTAGCTTTTCAGTTCTCTCTGCTTGGATAAGTTAATTGGATCTTGTCATCTGTTGTGCAGTTTACAGGAAGCCCAAAAGAGGATGAAAATAAAGAAGCCACCACACATACTCGTGATCCATCTCAAGCGTTTCAAGTACATTGAGCATCTTAGTCGGTATAAGAAGCTATCTTACTGTGTTGTCTTCCCCATGGAGCTAAAGCTCAGTGGCACTATAGACGACATGGATTCTGAATACTCTCTTTTTGCTGTCGTGGTCCATGTTGGCAGTGGACCCAACCATGGTCACTATGTCAGCCTCGTGAGAAGTCACAGTCACTGGTTGTACTTTGATGATGAGAATGTGGAGATGATTGATGAGTCGATGATGCAGACCTTCTTTGGCTCAGCACAGGAGTATTCAAGCAACACGGATCATGGGTACATCTTGTTCTATGAGAGCACTGGTGGTGGAAAGAGTTGAGCAGTTACTTTTTTGGTGGTTAGTCAGTTTTCACTCTGCCAGCACCTAGTTTATAGATCTCCATACATTTACAGGAGCTTTTGGGACCTACTGGACGATTTATATGTTCTGGCTTCAGTGTACAGTGGATGGTGGAAGCACACTGTCATTCTCTGGCTTAGCAAAATAAGAAAGGAATGTATAGTTGTTAGAGAAGCAGAGAGAATTTTCTTGTATTCCTCACTGTATATATAATAGAAATTGTGATTGCGCCAACTTTACCAACTCCCAACTAAAGCACTACTTTATGCAGCTCTAATGTGAGACGAGCACTGTTGGAAGTTTGCCATTTAGATTGTTTGCAACTTGCAAAACTTTCTTTGGGCAGAAATTATTCAGATAATTAGGGTTGCATTTGTTTCATTGTAATGTAACTGTAGTCGTAAATGGAATGGAGTTTATAATGTTATCGAGTTTGTAATGTAATAGAATTACAATACTATGTTTGGTTGGAACATGTAATCAAATTATGTAATGTAATATTAATTGTAGTAAAATGTTTGGTTTACTACAAAATGTAATGAAATAATAATTGTATTTGTATTATTTCAACAAATGGTTTTTTTACGTTTATGTTTTCTGTTTTGGCTAACCCTACCATTTATAAAATTAAATTTAAGTTTCTTTTAAAAATAAAAAAATAAAACAAATGAAATTTAAAATTTAAATAAAAAATAATATTTTTTAAAAGAAAAGTAAAATATAAAAAATAAATTAAAATAATAACAATAACAAAAAACAAGAAAAAAGAAAAAGAAAATAATATTGTAAGTTTTAAGTTTTAATGTAATTGTGATTACAGTCTTATGGTAAAATTGATTTTAAACAAAGCATCTGTATCTAATCAGATTTTTTTTTTTATTAATTAAAATTTGTACCACTTTCAAATGTCGAGGTATTTGGTTTTGGTATTTCTGTGTTGTATATATAAGGGATAGTCTTGGAATTATTCTAATTCTGTAACATACCAACAACTATGTGAGTAACTTGTAAATGTTGTTTAGTTCTTCCGGACAGTTTGGTTGCTTGTAAATGAGAAATCATGCATCAAATGTTGCAATAATAATAATATTTTCGGTGCTTACAAATTGTAATACTGTAAAGTGATGCAACAAACATTGCAAATCTGCCTACAAAATTGAAGCTTTTATTGCAGCCACTTTGGCTGCTACTTCAATTACAACAACATTTGTTACATTTGGTTTCAATTACAACATCTTCTTTTTTCCACACATTTTGATAGATGAATCATTTGCTTTTAAGTAAATCAGTTTAAGCACAAATCAAATTTGTTCAACTAGCTCAATAATGCATTTGTCTTGTGACTAAGAAAGGGGAATGACAAATTTGTCTAGATATCCTTCCCACCAAAAAAAACATACACACACACAACCTATTTGGAAGAATGGAGTCTCATTAATGATTTACTTGATTGAAGAATAATTAAAATTTTTGTTATAGTATAACCTGCAATTAGTCCTCTCATTAATCTCTAGCTCACTTTGGTCATGTTTGGGTAAACTGGTAAATAAAATATATATAACATTTGTTCTTTGTTGTATGTAGCATTTGTTAGTTGTTAGTGGTATTTCAAATATATTGTTTGAATTCACTAATAAATGATATGTGGGCTATTATGTGTGATTCATGGTCCGCACATCAGCGAGTCTCAAATTGATCTTTAGATTACTTTTATGACTATTTTTGCGCTCTCTTTTTTTTTTTTTATAGAAGACAACATCTAAATTTAATTTAATTTTAGGACAATTTTTAAAATATGTGAAATTTGTTTTTAGAAACTGTTTCTGTATCTGAAAAGTATTGTCACTCTCAAGCTAAAACTAAAAATTCTTGCACATTTACATTGCTTTCAATCCTCTCTATAAATGACATCATCTAAGAAGAAAGAATTCCAATTGAAAAAATTCTCATCCAAAAATATTATTCATATTTCATTTGTTATAATTTTTTACTTATTAATTAGAACGAGCTTATTTGACATCACATTAGATTTTGAGCCCTTCCTCGAGTAAAATTCGAAAAGAGAGAAGAGAAAAGAGAAAAAGAGAAAAGAAAATATAAATAACATTATCCTCACGAGGAACGAAGAAGGGAAAAGGAAGGAAAGAAAGAACGAAGAAAAAATGCTCCATTTGGTGGTCTCCTCGTCACCTTCCCTCCTCTCCTCTCCCACGCCTCCTACAAGAACCAAGTTCCACCTCCCCTCGCTGTACTCCTCTTTCAATGGGCTCCGGATCCGAACCGCTGCAGTCTCCATCAAGCCATCGCCGTTGCTCTCTCCAGCCAAAACAATCAAGATGGCGAAAAGAGAGGAGGAGCTAAAGGATATCAGAGCGAAAACCACCGAGGAGATCAACGAGGAGATAGTCGATCTCAAGGGCGAGCTCTTCATGCTCCGGCTCCAGAGGTCGGCCAGGAACGAGTTCAAGTCCAGTGAGTTCCGAAGGATGAGGAAGAGAGTAAGTTTTTCGGGGAAAAATTGTATTTTGTCTTTGCTTTTGCTTGTTAATAGTATGAAATTGAAGAAATCTTGAGTGGAAGTAGGAAACCCATGTTTTATTTCGTGGGTTATTGGTATATCTATGGTCAAAATTGAATCTTGGTTGAGAAAGTTGTTGGTGTTTTCCACTTAGCTTTGGGAGTTTTAGTCCCACATTGGAAAACCACCGATGTGTATATCTAATATATAGCTATGGTATATGCACATGGGGTGGAGGCCCATGTGGGTTGACTTTCCTAGAGGGATTAAGTGTGAACTCTATTATGACAATCTTTGTTTTGTCACCACATTTGGGAAGTTTCCCTTAGGAGCTAAGTCCTGAAGGGGCTTAGCGACTCGGACTCGGGCATGGGCTCAAGGGTGCAAAGTAGCGCTTTGTTGGTGTGCTCCTTTATGCACGAGTTGCATGCACGGTTGCTAGCTCGGACGCATGCTTCGTGGCCCATGCGGCCAAAGCGCTATGCGTTCCGGCACTATGCGTCCAGGGGTTATGCGGCCAGGGGCTATGCGGCCATGGTCTTTTTGGCCAGGCGCGCATAGTCCCAGGCCGCATAGCGCCTGGGGCTATGCGGTCAGGTTTGGATGAGCGAGTTGCATGTGGAGGGGACATGGTCTGCTTTAGGCGGCGCATGCTGCGCATGGTTTTCTGTGCCTTCCGGAATATGCGGCGCATGTGATGCGAGCGGCTGCTTTCTGCGTTTGGTGGTGCTGTCTGCCTCGTGCAGTACATCGTGTCAGGGGGCGGAGACTGGGCATGCGGCTCGGGCAGCGCATGTGGCTCTGACACCCAGATTTTGGGGGATCTGGTCGGTCATCGTATATCGGCCTGGAGTTTCCTTAGGCTGCATATGTGCTGTTTTTCTCTATATATAGATGGCCTCCTCTTTCATTTAAGGAGAGAGAAATAGATGGAAAAATCGAGAACACCAGATCATATGCGGCCTAGAGTCTCCCTCTCACATGGTGTTTTTCGAGTGTTTTTCGAAGGTGACATTGAGCGTTCCAGAAGTTCATTTGTGAACTTGCTGGTTCCTGGGGGCAGATCGTCTGTACGACATCTTACTTTGAGCAACGGTGGTTTTGATCACCAAAGCAAAGAGTTTTTTTAACCTTTTCTGTGCTTCGTTCTTTCTCATTGTAGCGTCTGCGAACGTAAAGAGAAGAACGATTTCTTGTTGCTTATTGTAATCTTCATTATCTTCGGAGTTTGTTTGTAACCTGTTCTTTGGTTCATGCTTTGTCGGAATCAAGATATATCAGATGAGGAACTCTTATGTGAATCTCTGATCTCGACGACAACTTGGGTTCCAGTAGAGAGCGGTCCTTCGGGGTTCTTCGGGTCTCGCTAGTAGCTCTGCTATGGCCTTCGTTCTACCATCTTTGATCCGCCTCGGACTAATAAAAGTGATTTGATTTCATGTGGTCACTTTGGCTTGGCTTTGCTTTGCTTTGCTTTGCTTCGTAAGAGTTTGAAGCAATGTTGATTAGAACTAGAAAACCCATGTTTTATTTTGTTGGTTCTTGCTACATCCGTGTCCAAAATTGAATCTTGGTTGAGAAAATTCTGTAGTTTTATGTGGTCACTTTCGCGAGATAGTTAATTGCTTATTTAATCGTAAGAATTTGCGGCAATGTAGAGATTTTGGTATAGTTTCTTGCCGTTACATTTTCCAATAATAAAACTAGATAACCTATGTTTTATTTGGTTGGTTCTTGCTATATCCGAGGGCAAAATTGGATATTGGTTGACACAATTATATAATTTTCATGTGCCCACCTTTGCCAGGATAGTTATTGCTTGTTTGCTAGTAAGAACTTGCACCAGTCTTAAAATTATTGTATAATTTGGTGTCCTTAAATTTCAGAAGATTTCAACTAGAAAAACCATGTTGCATTTTGTTGGTTCTTGCTCTATTCATGGACAAATTTGAATATTGGTTGAGAAAATTATAGAGTTTCATGTGACTACCTTTGGCGAGATAGTTATTTAGTTGTTTAATTGTAAGAATTTGCAGCAATGTTGAAAATTTTGTATAATTTATTTTCACTACAATTCCCAACATTAGAACTAGAAAACACAATTTTTGTTTCGTGGGTCCTTGTTCTATTCATGGACAAAATTGTATCTCGGTTTAGAACATTGCATAACTTCATGTGACGACCTTTGCCAAGATAGTTATGCTTGTTTGATAGGAAGAATATGTAGCAATGTTGAAAATATGTTTACCATTTCTTGCCATTATATTTCCCTTGACTAGAACCAGATGACCAAGTTGTTGTTTTCTTTGTTTTCGATTGTTTTGATGGTTCAAGTTGCATATTTGTTGAGGAATTTTCTGTTTTTAAGTATACGAGGAGAGGGATGCATCCTTTAAGTAGACCCATTTTCTAGGAAGCATGTACACTCCAAAAGTCACTGCTGGGTCCTTGTCGTGTTTGTCGCTCACGTATTGGACAAGACATGGACACTCCAAAGTACACTAGTACATATCAAATTATGTAGTATGCATATTGTGTTGGCCATGCAACATTGGCCTGCTTTTTATTTGGTCGAAATATAGTTTTACATAGGGTATTGATTCATCTCTAGACATTATATAAGCCAAATACGTAGATAAAAGATTGTGCTAGCAACATTAATGGTGGTTTCTCAATTTCTTACTGTAGGATTTAAGCAATTTAGAATCTAAGAGGCATGGGCACTCCAAAAATCGTTGTTGTGTCCGTGTCGGATATTTATTGGACATGACACATGCACTCCAAACACACTAGGACACACCAAATTAGATGATAAACTATTAGATCTAGGAGAACCTTATTTAGGATCTCACTAATGCTTTAATATTGCTTCCTATCACAAACTATAATCAGTGTTGCATGTTATCTGTAAAGTAACTCTCTTAAAAATGTAATGGAGGTTATTTTTGTTTCAGTATATGCATGCATCTGAAATATATGTTACAATATTTTATTAATATCTCTTGACAGTTTGTCTTACTTCATAATCACACTAGAGATAGCAGAGAAATGGAGGTTGAACGAAGTGTGGAAGAACACTCCAGGCATCAGGCTGCATCCCTCCACGATGGTTTTGATAAACAATGTTAATGGGAAAGGAAGAAAATATACATATTGTCGGACTAAGCCTACTAATTGATGTCTATATCTTATGGTTTACTTTGTACTGCTCAATTATTTGCCTATTGACACGAGAGTTATGTCATGATGATTTAAATGTGCATTCTTAAGGGGATGTTTGGTTTTTGGAACTTAGCGAACAACTTAAAAGAACTTGGAAACTTGGGAGTACCGAGTAGTTCTCCAAGTTCCCTTGTTTGGTACAGAGAAGGTGGAGTACTTGGGGGGACACAAATTTTAGCCCACATGGGCTCGTCTTCATGCCACACAGGATTAATTTCTCCAAGTTCCTTGCTAAGTTTCAAGCCACAATGCTATGAACTTGAAGACGTTAAGTTTAGTACGAGGGAATGGTTGTCCCCATGGTATAGTTTTTGGGTTCTAAGTTTAGTTTCCCCCAACCGAACACAATAACTTAATAAGGAGGGAGAAAGAACTTGAAAAACTTGGCCACGGGACCCACCTTCATAGTTCCTTGGATTATTTTTGGTTCTCCAAGTTCTATAGATTCCAAACAAGCAAACAACCCCGAAGTTTCCATGATCATAGTTTTAGTGTAATATAATATACATGAGCAAGACCGCGAAAATAGCTTAAGATAGTTACATGAGGGTTGAGACGTAATTGATGTGCAAAGAATTTTAAGAGCAAGGCCATAAGGGCTTTAATGTTGAGATGAGAATGCGAAGGTAGTATTGTAACATACTAAGATGAAATTGAACATTTTATATGATCTAAAGAAAGAGCAAGTACAGAAGGGATGTTCTGGTCATATACAACGAAGATTTCCTAAATGATCATGTGGAACAGGGTAAGGTTGTGACTGGTTTATAAAGTTAACGAAGGACAAAATGGAGCAACAACGACAACAACAACAGCAGCAACAACAAAGCCTTTATCCCAAAAAATTTGGCTCGGCTATTTGAATGTTTTCTTGCATTCAACTGTGTTAAGGATCATGTTTTTTTGTAATATTAACAAAAATAAGTCTTTTGTTATAGTCTCAATCCAAGTTCCTTTAGGCCTTCCCCTAGTTGTAGCAGCTCCTTTAACTACTGATATCAGTCTTAACTGGTGCATCTATATGTCTACGTTGCACATGTCCAAACCATCTCACATGCTCTCATATCCTCCTCAATTGGCATTACCTCCTAACATTTATGAATACACTCATGTTTATCCAATCTTTCAATGTATTGCCATCCATCTATCTCCACATCTCATTTCAGCTATGCTCATTTTCTGTACATTTTTTAATTGCTCAACCGGTATCCCTCTGCCCCATCCATACAACTTGGGTGGTCTTATAGTTGTATCTTTCTAACTTCAACGGAATTTTGCGACCAGAAAGTACTCTAGAAAAACTCTTCTATTTCAACCATTATGTTTTAACTCTATGAACATCCTTCACAATCTCTTTATTATAATCTCTCCATCATGATGAATAATTGATCTTGAATAATGAACCATCGTTATTAGGTATCTCTTGTCCATCGACGATCAATCGTTTTTTTTTTTTGACTTTGGTTGAAGTTACATTTCATATGTTCTCTGTTTTTGTCATATAAATTTTAAAATTCTTAAGAGTCCAAAGTTTCTCTCTATAGTTCTAGTCTAGTGTGTAACCGTTCTCTAGTCTCATCAACAAGTACAATATAATCAACAAACACCGTATACCATGGAACTTGATTCTGAATAAACCTAGTGCTTTCATCAATAACTAGTACTTTCATCCATGATGTAAAGCCAACGGTGATGTAAATTGTGCATTATCGCGTCCAATGGTCCTTACTGTAGTTGTAACTCATGCATATCCTTTATAATCTCATTATCCCTACTAGATATGGTTACTACAAACTTGTTTCTTTCTACAAAAATGGAACAAAGGAATGAGTGAAAGAAAAATCTTCCTTGCATTTCTGCTGCTGTGTAGATAGGAAAGATAAACTAGTGATACAATTGGAAATATTGCTCCGCTTTGATTGATATGTCATTCAGTATTATGCATAATTTGAGCGACAAAGTCTTTGTTTATACATTTTTCCTTTTGGGGAAAATCTACCCCATGCTAAAAAAATGCAGCATGCAATTTCAACAAAGCTGACTTGAATATATCAGATAGCAAAAGAGGTTTAGTTTTGCTTTGGTCATCTGATAGTACCAGAGCCACTAATATTGATTTACTATCAGTCACTAGTTCTCATTCCATAGTCACCCAATACTGCCACAAACACCACCCCCCCCCAACAAAAAAAAAAAAAACACACACACACACACGGATTTACTTCTGTCGGGTTTCATGAGAGACAAGGCAAGGAGAAATACACCAAAAATTTGATGGATGGGATAAGTTTACGTAAATCATGGCTTATTTTAAGGGATGCAATTATCCAAAGTTAACACCAAGGTCTTACTGATTCAAGAGATTGTTTTATCCCTGAAACTGTAGGAGCCTAGGAGGTAATAATTTGTTATTAAGTCCTGCCCAAACATCAATGTATTAACTATTAAGAAACCAACATATTAAGAAAACTATTAAGGGCTACCAAACAAAATCTCTCTTCATCATCTTCCCATTATATTGGTCCTACTATTTCTCTCTTTGCTGTCCTTCCTTTGTTTTATGATGCAAATTTTGTCTGTTCCATCAGAAGTTTTCCTTGCCCCACTATTATCTTCCCCAATTCAATGGAGTCATAATGATATTTCAATATTTGTTTAGTACATTAAATAATGACTAGGTGGTACCTCTATCATTCTTGATTACACTTGAGAAGAGATGATTTGCAGACGGTTAACTCATTAATGGGTTGTAATATTTTTATGCAAAGTCCTGGTCCTTATCTGACCTTGTAAAGATCTTTGATTCCATGATGTGAATATAGAATGTTCCGTGGTGAAAACCAAAGTAGCTAATTACTTTCTGACATAAACTGTGAAGATAATATTTGGTTTGAAACGATTCTGGATGAATATATCAAATCCTGATTTCCTTACCAAAACCTTGATTCCTATGACCAGGTTGCTCGGATGCTCACTGTAAGAAGGGAAAGGGAGCTCGAAGAGGGAATCAATAAAAGGCTGTCAAGGAAGCTTGACAAGAAATGGAAGAGGAGCATTGTGGTCAGGCCACCTCCCTCTCTGAGGAAGAAGCTAGAGGAAGATAAAGCAGCAGAGGCTGAGAAGGCAGCTTCTGCTTAGATTCATCTCGTGAGTGTTTAAAGATAATAATTTTTGCAATTGTTCTTCCATGGTTTAATATCGGGCATGTTGCATATTCGAGCTATATTACTGAATACTATTAGAATTGTGTTTTCTGTGCAAAAAATGTTCTTAAATCTTGTTGGAGATGTTGACTATCAGAATTGGGGTGCCTAACTTCAGAGGCATAACCAGCATTGCATTATCGATGCATTTGTATTATGTTGTGTGCGACTTATCAGAACAAGTTGAAGAATCAACCAAGCATATCCTGTTATCCGCTTAGCATTCACTTTGACATTGATGTATTATATCTCGCGAGTCCCAGTATATATGATTTATGTTTCAGATGCATTCCTCCAAATAGGAGTTTTCTACATTTGATGATTTTATATTTGTTGGCGGATAGTAAAGGTTATTCATGAGCAGCTGTTTAGGAATGTTGGTTGGACTAAGCAAACCTGCAATGAAAAAGTGCTAATAGCTACTGGACTGGGGTGTGTAGCAATTTTTACTGGCAAATATTAAGGGTACTACAAGAACTACAAGGGGATAACATACTTTTGGTAGTCCTAGAACTGCAAAATTATGACAGTCCTATGCATATCCAAGACTGTTAAATTGTAGTAGTCAAAATTTTGGTAAAAATAGCAGGTTATGCATATGACTGCAAAAAGAGTGTTGTCTTATAGTAATTTGTGTAGTGATGTTAACATTTGCCTTTTTACTCAAGATGCCCGCATCTAAAGAAGGTTGCAGCAATGCGAGTGTATGCTTCCAGCATGTCATGCAGCAGTATGTCTGACTAATTCCTGATTTGAATTTCTCATGACTACCATATGGAATGGGAAGGAGGTCTTTAACTAATGTTGTATCAGTCTCTAGTGATTTTATCTTTCGCTCATCCCTCTCTCTTATGACAAGAGTCCCAAAACATTGTACTCCTTCGGTATTACACCATACTCCAATGACTAATGCACCAAAGACTACTTGCAGAGTAGGAAGGATATATTCCAAACACTTGTGTCATCAAAGATCCTCCAAAAGCATCAAAGACTTTAGTCTATTCTGGTTTTTTGTGAAGTCATCTGCTATCAAATTTGCAGGAGATAGTTGGCCTCGGGCTCTTTGACAGAGTCAAACCAACTTCTCAATATCTGAAGCGAGGGCGACACAATTTTTTTTCAAAGGAAATTGCAATTGCAATTTTGCAAGGAGACTTTTACAATATCCAATTTTTTTTTAAGGTGGAGTATAAAAACTATTCTCAATTTATTACAGTTTTTAAAAAATAAAATTTATAGCTTCTCTTATAATTAAGAATAATTTTGGTAATCCAATTTTTTTTAAATATTGTAAAAGTTTTCTTGATAATTACAAAATTTTTTATTTATTTATAATAAAAGTCAAATAAAGAGCTTACAATATCCAAACGAAGAATAGGCCAAATGGGCAACTTTATTCTAGTTTGTGCAGTTTCCCAACTGTTCTGGTGTATGTAGATGAGTGGTTTCAATAATCTAATATGGTTTTGGGGAGCGGATCTGATGTTCAAGATATTTTGTAACAATTATGTCACATGTTTTCAGCATGTGACACCTCATACTTTACGTATCCATAATAATTACAGGGTTCGAGGGTAGATGTCATGTCACATGCTGAGAACAAGGTGACAGAATTGATGTAGAATATCTGAAACAACATATACGTCTCCATTGTTTTGGTTCTACTCCATCATTGTAGATAATAAGATCACAATGAGGACGTAGTCCCTGTGCCTTCTCTAATGAGAATCTTTCTTTTAAAAAACTCAATAATATAGTTTTTTCATATTAAAAAAATTGTCTCCAATGATGATTTCTATTTAAGGCTCATAATAGTTGGAAAATATTAGAAATGAATGGACTATACAGGTAAAATTTTTGATAGAGTTTTTCTACATGACATACGGAAATGAGTCCCACAATATTTTACGTTTATTTTTTTTTTATTTTTTTTTTGGTTTAATGCCACGTATGATATAAATAAGTATAGAGACTGACGGCATTTTTTTATAATTGAATTTATATATGAAAAAATTGTAAAAAAGTAATAACCATTGGAAAATGCCTTAGAAGCCACATTTCCTTTGGTAATATTGAGTTTAGTTGAACTAACCATCTTTCACTTAAATCGTCTACTTTGTTTTCAGCAGGGCCGGTCCTAAGATTCAGATGGTCCTGTTCAAAAACTAAATATAAGATCATATTTTATGTAAAAAAAAAGATGTCATATATTAATAATGATGCAAAATTTAATTTAATTTTTCTTTAAAAAATGACCAATGTGTATAGGTACAAATTAATAAGAGAATATATTTTAACTTTCATGTATGATAAGAATTATATTGATCGAACGTCTACAACGTCTAAAGATTAGAAATATACTACTCAAATTTACAACATCTACATAAACTCATTTACAGAAGAAGCTTGCTAGCAAAGAGAAAACGAAGCATGTTGATCAAAACTTTCATTATACATAATAGTAAGATTTTTTTTTTTGATTCGAAGGCATTTTGGTTTGAATCATTTTTTATTTTTCAAAAGCTCGTGTTTTACTTGTTATTATTATGTTAAAAAATATGCCAAGTTATTTTTGTCAAGTTCAAATCTTATATTTATTTTCTGCAAAAGCTAAGGTTTGTGACATGTAAAAGCTATTTAACAAAACAAATTCAAATAGTACGCATCGAAAAAAATTGAAAACCACATTTTATCCCAAAGAACTTGTATTTTACTTGCTAATTAAAATTTTGTTTAATAATATATTGAATTATATCTTGAAACATGTATTTTTTTTTTCTATTAGAGACTAGAGATTTTTGGATATAAAAACTATTTTCAAAAAATTATACTAAAAAAATAGAAATGTAAGAAATTGAAACTTACAACTCCCTTACCACTTGTGCTACATTACTATATTTTCATATTTAACTATTCATCATACAAATATTATAACATCGAACTTACAAAATTAAGGTTCCTCTATATTAGAGGGTTCTGTTCAATCGTTCCAAAAGAACATGTTCAAGGTCGTTAACTCTGGTTTTCAGTAATGTTGTATTTGGAGCTGTTGAAGAACTGCTGCATATTAAAGTTCGTGCTACTGCATCAAACCTATTCGAGTTATGACTAGGGTCTATGAGAACAGGAGGAAAATCTTGCTGGAGAAGCTCAATATAGAAACGGTCATTAATGATTACTCTCTCTCTGGAAAAAAAAAAGTTTTCTTGCATATTACTCTAAAAAACAAAGCAAATCGCAGGCAACTACCGAGTCAAATACCCCCCTCTCTTTTTTTTTTGGGAATTTCCGGCATCCATTAGTGATCAAAGTTCTCTTGTCAGCTTCAAAAGTCTATTGTTCTTTGACTATATTCTTATACATAATTTTGCTGGAATCTTGTAGTAGAATCGGCAATTCGTCCAGTAGAAAATCATGGGTATCTATGATCTTTGTCGCCAAAACCATATTATAGTCCTTTTCGTTGAGGACCAGTATCCAAGCGTTGGTCCAAAACCACCTCTAAGCCATTTTCGTTGGCAATATTATTTTTATTAGTTTTGGAAAGTTATTGAACCACCGTTTGTGAAGCATTCAAAAAATTTCTGTTAATTTTATTTGGAGTTACTGATTTTGGACGGCTCAAAAACTTCAAAAATGGACATAATATAATTTTGTATATTTTATAAATACTCTAAATCGATGGATTTTAATTTTTTTGAATTTTTTTATTTTATTTATATTCTCAACAAATATATTTCTACTATTATAATGCGACTTAGAAGCGGCTCCAAATTAAGCCGTCTAAGCCGTATGTATATCATCAACTAATTAATTTAAAAATTTTAAAAAAAAATTTAAGTACCGTAATCGTAGTTGTTTTCTTATGTAGTTGAGAAAAATAATAATTAAAAACCTAAAATCCTCCTAAGTACCTGAACAAATGTAAATTGTAATGTCCCGCTCCGCGTAAAGACATTACGCTGAAGTTCTAGACGGATCCGACATATGAGATACAATTTGTACTGGGAATCGAGATAGTTGGAAGTAATGATGCAGCCTTTCTTAACTTGGTCGAATGAAATATAGTATGGAGCGTGGTTCAAGGATATGGTTATGCCAAGTTAGAAGATGGTGCATCGCGTCATATTATCTTTCTGAGGAATCATGGGCATAGGCGGGATCGAGGCATGCAACTATATTTGTAGATGTTAGTGGATCTGTCCCTTCTCCTCTACTCCTTCATGTCCTAATAAAATGAATGCTACTGTTACAATATTGTGCTTTCTTACTAAATGTTGCTCTAGTCCACACAAAGTTAGTGATGCTTATATTCAGTACTGTTGTAATCAAAGAATCTTGAATGATAACTGCTAATGCTATAAAGTAAGTCTTATTTGAGAGAGAAGTAATACTGTGCAATATACTTTACATGCTTGTAACACTGAGAATGAAACATTGAATATCTGTACAGGTAAAGTAAGTCTTATTTGAGAGAGAAGTAATACTGTGCAATATACTTTACATGCTTGTAACACTGAGAATGAAACATTGAATATCTGTACAGGTATAAGTGCATCAGTGCACAGTAACTATGAAGGAAATACTGTTAGAAATTTTGTTGTTTTCTTTTTGAAAAAATCAGAATACAAAAATAAAATAAAACTGATTTACCGGCCTCTGGGGAAGTCGTGCACGAAGCACTGCCCTAAGAGTTTATTCGGGATCTGTGTGCAGACGTTCCCGACGCTCCTAGTGGTAAAACCCCCGCACTACCAGAATCTCGTTGCCGCACACGACTTGGAGAGAACGACTAGAACTTAGCTCTGCCCAGAGCTTGGAGACGATGAAGAACGAACAGAATGTTGACAGAGGTTTTTCGTAAAGAAAATTTTCTCAATAGATTACAATGAAACACAGACGAATATATAATACTGTTGTGTAACGGTCAGAATTAATTTACGATTAATTCAGCCGTTACACAGAAGAATTAAACGAATGAATCTGGACATGAAAAATTGTAACGTTCAAACAATTGTAACGTTCAGAAATTAATTCCAACGTTAAGAAAAAATAAATGAAAGAAAGAAGAGGAGCAAAAAATTTTTTAGGGTCCCAGCCCGAACCCGAAGAGAAAATCGGATCGGCATTCGGCGCCCGCAGATGTGGGCGCGTACACGCACCCGTTACGCGCGCCGAACCGAACCGAGCCGAGCCGGGCGGCGGCGGCGGCGCGCGCGTGTGGCCCAAGGGTTTCCCCACACAACAACTTAATAGAGCAAAGGAGAGAAACTAATATATGTACACAAGAGGGCTTTGCCCCATCCGATGTGGGACTAAAGAATGGAAAAGGGACTTGAGCTTTTGCAAGAAAAGCAAAAACAAAAACCAACAATCCCCCCCAAAAGGTCAAGTTCCGAAACAGAGATAAGAGTGAAGTAAATAGAGAGAGAGCATCTGGACAGTAAAATACTATGCATAGATGAGATGGACTACAGCCTTGAATCTCACGTAGTGACTATTGCCTTAATCTGAAGAAGTGCTTGATGGACTATGCCTTGAATCAGACTTCTTGAACCAGATTTAGAAAAATAGCACACATAGTACGCTAGAGGTCCTTGATCTATCGGGTGGCACTTTTAAATGGCCATGCGCACTTTTCACATTCATGAGAGTTGTCTGGGATCGCCCTGTCCCATAGTCGCGGCCTTCACGACCTCTCATATAGGTAAGTCCTTAATGGTTGGTGATATGAATCAACCCAGCTTACAGCTTGGACCTATTAAGAGTTTAATCTCATCCTAACCATATCACACAGGAACACTGTCACCATAGGGATGGGGAATCATTGTACACATGTACAGCCGCTTGGGCTTTATTTTAATGAGACTTTTAATCTCGAGTCAGTGTTCCATAAAGTCACCTAAGTTCAGCTTGTTTCTACCCATTGAACCGGCTTCTTGGGATCTCTAGTCAGACTCGGTTGGGTTGCCACTGCTGGTGACTAACTTATGGGCTTAACCCCATCCCCCTCGATGATTCTAGGATCAAAGTCCTAGACAGACCCTTCGTCAAGTGATCTGCAAGGTTCTTTTCTGACTTTATATAGTCAAGAACCACATATTTGCCTAGTAGACTTTTTATTGACTTGAAGCGCAGCTGCAGGTGCCTGTTCATCTTAGCATTCACAGAATCATGCTTTAGTAGTTCAATAACAGATTTATTATTACAATTTATAGAAATTGCAGGAACAGGACTAAGAGAAACAGGTATATGCATAATAAGATTTTTAAGCCATTCAGCTTCTGTGCAAGTTGTACCTAAAGCTATCATTTTAGAGTCCATTGTACTCCTCGCTATGATAGTTTGCTTACAAGAGCTCCAGGAGATCGCAGCTCCTCCTAGAGTAAATACATATCCAGTAGTAGATTTTATATCATGTGAGTCGGTTACCCAGTTTGCATCTGAATAACCTTCTATGATATCAGGGTGCCTAGTAAAATGAAGTTTGTAATCTAGGGTGCCCTTGAGATATCTAAATACCCTCTACAAGTTCTCATGTCCAAATACCTAGCTCTCAATCTGAACAAGACTTAGAACCAAGACGGAGTAAAAGGAATAGGATTGAGAAAAATTTAGGAGAAGGATTCTTCACCTTTTTGATAGAGGGTGATCCCTCAACTTATGAAGAAGCAATGTCGTCTCCTGATGCTCCCTTCTAGAAAGAAGCCATTAACAGTGAATACAACTCCATCATGGAGAATAACACTTAGTTTCTAACAGATCTACCTTTAGGCAATAAACCAATAGGCTGTAAGTGGATTTTCAAGAAGAAACTCAGAGCCGATGGTACTATAGAGAAATACAAAGCTAGACTAGTTGCCAAGGGTTTTACCCAGAAGAAAGGGTTAGATTATTTTGATACCTACTCTCCTGTAGCTAGGATCACATCCATTAGAACTCTCTTGGCCTTAGCATCCATTCATGATATGCTAATCCATCAAATGGATGTAAAGACAGCAATTTTTGAATGGAGACCTAGAGGAAGAACTTTATATGGACCAACCTGAAGGTTTCATTGCTAAAGGTCAAGAAAAGAAAGTTTGCAGACTAGTAAAATCCCTCTATGGCTTGAAACAAACTCCCAAACAATGGCACAACAAATTTGACAAAGTAATTTGTGAATATGGTTTCTTGTCAAATGAGTATGACAAATGTATATACTCTAAAGGTACATGTAAAAGTTGTGTCATTTTATGCTTGTATGTAGATGACATCCTTATCCTAGGTTCATCACTGAAATTGATAAATACTACAAAGAACTATTTATCTAGCCAGTTTGATATGAAAGACCTAGGAGAAGCCAACTTAATTTTAGGAATGCAAGTGACCAAAGGCAAAGAGGGTTATACTCTATCTTTAGCACATTCAATTGAAAAAATGCTAAAAGATTTGAGTTATTTGATAAGAAACCTGTCCTTACTCCTTATGACAGCAGTATTGTACTGAAAAAGAATGAAGGATCACCTTTGGAACAACATAAATATTCACAGATGATAGGCTCCCTTATGTATATAACAAACAAGACAAGACCTGATATTGCATTTGCTATTGGGAGACTAAGTAGATATACAGTAACCAAAATCAGTCACATTGGACTGCCTTGGATAGGGTATTTAGATATTCAACTTGTTTCTTATTTTATTTTCTTCTCTAGAGATCTTGTATATAACTATTAAAGCACAGTAAGTTGTGAATACAACTCTTACTCACAGTATGTATATATATTTATTTTCTTCTCTATTAAATCAACAGTAAATATTTATCAATAAATATTTAAATTCTAACAAAGAATAAACTCTTAGATTGTTAGAAATTTTGTTGTTTTCTTTTTGAAAAAATTAGAATACAAAAATAAAATAAAACTGATTTACCGGCCTCTGGGGAAGTCGTGCACGAAGCACTGCCCTAAGAGTTTATTCGGGATCTGTGTGCAGACGTTCCCGACGCTCCCAGTGGTAAAACCCCCGCACTACCGGAATCTCGTTGCCGCACACGACTTGGAGAGAACGACTAGAACTTAGCTCTGCCCAGAGCTTGGAGACGATGAAGAACGAACAGAATGTTGACAGAGATTTTTCCTAAAGAAAATTTTCTCAATAGATTACAATGAAACACAGACGAATATATAATACTGTTGTGTAACGGTCAGAATTAATTTATAATTAATTCAGCCGTTACACAGAAGAATTAAACGAATGAATCTGGACATGAAAAATTGTAACGTTCAAACAATTGTAACGTTCAAAAATTAATTCCAACGTTAAGAAAAAATAAATGAAAGAAAGAAGAGGAGCAAAAAGATTTTTAGGGTCCCAGCCCGAACCCGAAGAGGAAATCGGATCGGCATTCGGCGCCCGCAGATGTGGGCGCGTACCCGCACCCGTTATGCGCGCCGAACCGAACCGAACCAAACCGAGCCGGGCCGGGCGACGGCGGCGGCGCGCGCGTGTGGCCCAAGGGTTTCCCCACACAATAACTTAATAGAGCAAATGAGAGAAACTAATATATGTACACAAGAGGGCTTTGCCCCATCCGATGTGGGACTAAAGAATGGAAAAGGGACTTGAGGTTTTGCAAGAAAAGCAAAAACAAAAACCAACAAATACTTCACATGCGAATATATATTTGTGGTTTGGTACCACCGGACCACGGAAAGGTCTGTAAGTTGGGACTTACGAGTTACCAACCGATATGAGAATGAGTAAAACAAGAAGGATTGATAATGCGATGCTTTACTTACATTTCTTACTGTGCAATTTATGTTTAATATTTTATTTGCATAAACGTTGCATGGTCATGGACAACTTGTGCACAAGGTTTGGTAAGTTTTCTCGAACGATATGCATCGAGGCACCGGGATCGTTCAGCCTAGGAGAAAACATAGTGCTTTGGTAGCACTGGATATAAATGAGACATTCATTGGGGATCACAACCTCATGAATGGAGCTTCGTACGTCCTTCGAAGTCCTATATGACATGTCCCTCGTGGTGTGAAATCATATCACCAATGACCCTCATATAGTTAGGCGAATATTGATGAGAACATTGTGCAGGCTTAACATCTCAAGTAGAAATGATTCATGTTTCTTATTGTATGACTAATCCTTGTTTTGCAGGGATACGACGAGTGGACTGTTGGTAAGAATCGCTAATAAACGTTATGTAATATTTTTCTCATATTCAATTTATGCTCCTGATCCTATAACATGTTTTACTTTGCTGCTGGATACTTTAAACACTGAAATGAATCTAGTTTCTAAATAGAAAGGTCACATTTCTAATAATTGCATGTCAACATGATTATTTAGTATTGGTTTAGGTGAGTGTGCTAGTTATGCTCGCCAGTACGCGATATGAACTGATCTACGTCTGTGGACATCTCCAGGTACTCAGGTTGGGGAGTGGCTGGAACTGTCCCGAGGCATCGAAGCATTGTTGGGGCGTGCAGAAACTCTTCTTCCATTGGAGGCGCATCTGTTATAAATGACATAATGTATGGAACAATGTAATTCAGTTGTATTAGTGAGATTGTAAGCTAAGACGACAAATATCAATGTAAGCCAAGTGACCAAGTATCGGTTGTAATTGGGAATTTTGTAATCTGTTGCAAGCTATGTATTCAAAGATCGTTATCAATAAAGATCTACTTTTCATTATATTCTGTTGTGACTTTAATTTGTCTGCTTATTTTTCGCTGCTATATCGATGTTTGTGAGAAATACCATGACTTGTCTATCTTTTTGTCTTGTACAAATACAATCTAGACTTTTACGGCATCACGTCCGTGGCTACCTTCGATTCTTCGAAATCGGGACGTAACATAAATCCTAGAATATTTTAAAATTTAAATTATATTTAAACTAACTAAATGATATTATCTAACTAAACCTATATCCTAAATTTTGAAAAAATATTTAGAATAAATCATAACAAAAATATATTCAAATTATATCTAAAATATTCTAAAATAATTTATATTTTTATATTTCAATAATATCGTAATTTGTTTCCCTTAATTTTTTTAAATATTTATAATAAATCATAACAAAAATATATTCAAATTACATTTAAAATATTCTAAAATAATTTAAAGTTTATAATTCAATATTTTCGTAATTTTTTATTTTATTTTTTACGTGCAACGTACGTGAAAGTACCTAGTATAATTAAGCAGTGGAGGTGATGTACAAAATTTTTTCTTCATGCAACCTTTGCAAATTCTTTTTGATTGGTATGATACACACTCATAAAGACATTTCCAAGATTACTAGGATACTGCATTAAGCAGGCTCCAAGAGCTAATCTTATTTTTGTAAAAAATTTCTAGAACCGTTCATTAATAAATTATCAAGCATGTAATGAACTGATTTAAAAATCGTTACTTAAAATTATCCAAAATCGGACCCCCCTTACCGCTCAAAACTGGTAGGATATTCCAATAATTTTTTTTTTTTGAGATGCCCGACGATACGTACGGAACTTTATACACGCTGCGTTGGATGCCATTTGGGTCTACTGCCTCCACGTCTCCTCCGCGATTTAATTTCGAACTAGAGAGATTATATCTCTTCTCGCTGACCACAAGAGTCAGTTAGTTCGGTGCTATCCCAATAATTGTCAACCAGAGCCTAAATACGTATTGTATGGTGAAGAACGTTTCATTCTTCTATGTGGATGCAACTGCTAACATATCCGTAGTCATTTTCAGTATGTAAGTACAGACATGATGTATATATTGTGGCATCGCAAACAATTTTTCAACGAAAGTAATTGGTGATATAAAAAAATGGTTTCAAGAAGTAAGTTTGCTGATATAAGATAAAAACAATTAACACATAGTTCAAGAAGTAAGTTTGCTGATATAATATAGCACGTTAAAACTCACAATAGTTGGATGTAATATAAAAAATGGATTATTTATACTAATCTTTCTATATTTTATGTTTATTACGCCAATATTTTTTATTTTAAAAACAATTACACTTATATTCTCTATGTTTTATATTTATTAAACAAGTCTTTTCTCTGTTTAATATTTTATGTAAATGATTATTACACTAATAATTCTTACAATATAAAGTATAGAAAAAAATCGCGTAATTATTTTATAAATAAGAAAGGTCCATGTAATAAACATTAAACATAGAAAATATAGTGTAAATAACCAACTAACAAATATATTTCCCTAACTTATATTGACAGGACATGGGAACTTTTAGGCTAACTATGTTGGTGTTTTCCACTTAGCTTTAGGAGTTTTAGTCCCACATTGAAAAACCAACAATGTGTATATCTCAATATATCACTATGCTTAGTATTGGTATTTACACATGGGGTAGTGGTCCATGTGGGTTGACTTTCCTAGAGGGATTAAGTGTGAACTCCTTTATGACAATTTTTTGTTTTGTCACAGCCTTTGGGAAGTTTTTCTTAGGAGCTAATCCCTGAAGGGGCTTAGCGACTCGGGCACAGGCTCAAGGGCGCAAATTGGCGCTTTGTTGGCGCACTTAGCACGTTAGCATCGTGTGGTGCCCCATTCCCCTTTTTCGGGGAGCGCAGTTAAGAAATACTTTCGGTATCGTTCGATCGGGATATATTGAATCAAGATCTTTTCCTCATTATGGATTGACTTCTTTGGAATCGATTCTCATATTCAGTTGACCGTGCCCCAAGGACGGTCTTAGTCGGTAGAGTCAAGATGGACCTCTCCGTTGTAAGTTTTTTTTGCCTAGTTTTCGTTGTCGCCTTGTTGCTTCCGTGCTTTTGAGTTGATTTTCGAATTTGCGTTTTCTTGAACGGTTTCGATGGATTTCATTGCTTTCGTTCGTTGAACTGTGTTTTCATTCCGAGTTTGGAAAAAGTAGAAGAGGTATTAATCATCTGTTTGTGGCAATGCAGGTAATCGTGCAGTAGAAGTCGTCCGAGCGGAGTCTTGAAGCACCTATTTTTTTCTCTTCCCACCAACTTGTGAGTGGCTATAATTCGATTAGTTGATCCTTCTTCCAAGTCTTCACATCTAAAACCTTGCCTTCTTGATTGTTCCGATCAAACGATACCATAATAACTAAAAGATGTCAAGATAAAGAGAAGAAATAGACTTGGATTACTTTATTGCTTGTCAATCAACTTGTGAACGGTTACCTTGTTGCATGCTAGTTCACTTAGAATGTTCTCTCATCGTGTTCAATTCTAGTTAGAATATATACTTCTTCTATTATTGTGCTATGTATAGAACACACTTTGCTATACAATAAACTGAACATGGAGACTATGCAAAATATATTATGCCATATTTCTTGTCTCGTGCTTGTGTTGCCTTAAACTGCCTCGATTGATAACTTAGTAGACTTCGCTTGGTCACGGACAACTTGTGCACAAGGTCTTAGTTCCCGCGGATGGTCACTAGGGCATTGGCACCGATCCGATCTGGACGGAACATTATTTTTAGTCACATGCTTCGGTCAGGAATGGGTGTATCGTCCCATGTTCCTTGCGTTACACACCATTCCTGCCCAGGGCGAGATGACGTGTAGCGATACCTGTACCTACGTCATCTTCTCCTTGAGACTATAACTCGTCCACTATGGCATCATGTCAGTGACCCCCTCGTATATTTAAACTATACTAAGCTAATTATGTCATTGTGGCAGGGAAGGTCATGGTAAGTGTTGTGCAGGTGGTTCAGACGGGCAGGTAAAGTCACCAAGCAATGGCATGGTTATTTAAGTAAAATTTCATAACTACTGCATGCTTGTAAATTAAACTAAGTCAAGATAGAAAGACTACATAATAACTTGCATGCTTCACATAATCAACGTGTTGATTGGTATAGTTGGGTTAGCTCGCCTTCACCAGTGCATTTCGATGTATTGACCCTCATTGCAACAGGTTTTTCGCGCCAAGGAGATCCTGCAAGGAGCTAGAGAGACTTCCAATCCAGTCCACCTACCGGCACACCCTGATCGTGCCCTTGAAGCAACGTTTTGAAGTTCCAGGAGCGTGTGCACATACCTTATGCAGCTCCGTGGAAAGCCGATAGCTTCGTCCGAAGGTGTCTATAGCTTTGATGTTTTAGTAAGATAATGTAATGTATCAGACGACTATCTCATTTTGCGTACACTTTTGTAAGCCCGTGCGACAACTATCTGACTTGTTCAAGAGTTTGTAAAAGATGTTCATTATCAATAAAGAAAACTTTTTCTTGTATCAATATTGTGTTCAATTATCTGCGTACTCTAAATATGTGCTCGTTATATAAAATACATTGGCCTTGTACGTTGCGCAACCTAGGCACGCACGACATCATGTCCGAGGGACGACTATCGATTCCATGAAATTAGGGCGTGACATATTGTATCAGAGCACAACTTCAAGTTCCTTTGACCATCGTGTCAAAAGAATTCCTTTAACGATCTATTTCCTATGCGAACTCTTGAACTCGTTTGGCCACAATGAGATGCGTTCCATACAGTGAGTCCATAATACATTATGAGCCTGATGCAAGTTACTTTCTTTTGAAGGAATGACTCAAGCGCAAGCATCAACGCTAGCACAAGGAGAGGTACAAGCCCAGGAAAGTAGTTCCGGCACCTCGGGAAGTTCCAAAAGCCAGCAGAGCTATGCCCCTTGTCGACGTGATTGAGTGAATGATGCAGATTCTTTAAGCAAGACAACAGAGGGATGAGGCTCGCTATGAGCGAGCCGAGAAGCAGGTGGCGGATCGTCAGAGCAAGTTCGAAAGCAATCTTGAATTCCGATTTACAGTCCAACAGAAGCAGGTAGATGCCCTGCAGCAGATCGTTCAGACCTTAGCCTCAAACCATTCTGCAACGACAGTAGCGACACCGGTGGAGCGACCCACGCCTGAAGTCGAAATGCCTTAAACTTTAAAGAAGAATGATGTGACTACTTTCAACTTTGCCGACTTCAAAAACTTCTGTAACACGTCTTTCCGGGGGACTGAAGATCCGGTCGTGGCTCTAGATTGGCTAGCAGAGCTTGAGGACCACTTCAAATTGCTAGAGGTACCAGAGGAGAATCGTGTTACGTGTGCCCAACTACAACTCTATTTGGACGCGCACAATTGGTGAGACATGCATCAAAGATCTCTCTCCGTAGACGATGAAGAGGAGATGATCACGTGGGCTACTTTTCGTAGCACGTTTGAAGAGGAGTTCATACCCCCTCCCGTATGTCGGCAAAAGGAGAACGAGTTCGAGAAGCTTAGGCAAGGCAATATGACAGTGAAACAATACTCGGCTGAATTCAATCGGCTCTCCAAATTTGCAAGCTCCTACTATCACTCCCCATTCCCGATATACGTATATGTTTTCCTTGGATTTTTGTTTCTCTATTTCGTGCTTTCTTTGTGGTATTTGCTATTTGGGGTCAAACTTCACTGGTTTTGCATGGCCAGATTTTGAGCCAGCACCTGAGGATCCAGGGTACTTTTCTCTAACTTATGGCGCGCACCAGGAATATGGTCGCAGGGAATAGCGAGTAGATTTTCTTCTTCCCTGCTCGTCTTGCACTTTTACTTATTTTTGGAATTTAGCCACCGACACCTGTTAGCCGGCTTGTCTGGACATTAGTTTTTCTTACATGATTGTATTAAATCAGACTGCAGCTGATCACTGTCATGTACTTTTGTTACTCTTTCAGCTTCTTATTTTTGTACAGCTGGACTGCAGAACATTTTAAGAAAGCGTATGTGACGCCTTATTGCTTATCATATATGCTCTATGCTTACTGTTTCTTGTTTAAATGATTGAGACATATAAGTTTTTGACCATAGGAGATTTGATTGTAGCATGCACCTCCTTATTTTATACAGCCATGATCGCCGTACGACGTATAGTACCATGTATGAGATAGTTGGCCATGTCCGTCTCCGTATTCCGGTACTGTGGTGTGACACCTACCTACCTAATACGGCGAGTAGTGCAAGACGTTTTGAAGGCGGCTTGCGACCTACCATCCATGTGCACATGGTCGTTACCCAATACCTGACTATGCGAAAAATTCTCAATTATGCCATTTCTCTCGAACCGCAGTATTCTTCGGTTGCTATCGGCAATGTGCATACTTCCAATCACAAGTGCTCTAGCAACGCAGGAGGAAACAACACTTCCAAGCGCCTAAACAACGACGGTCTCCAGGGTCCCAATCCAGGGCAACGTTGTACTCATTGTAGAAGGGCTGGGTACACTGCAAACGACTGCCGCCGAAAGCACAGATTATGCCTCATTTGTGGTGATCCTAACCATGGAATTCGTGACTGTCCGCGCTTCTCTGATCGCCGTCCTCAATATCGAAATGCTGCTCCGGTGCATCAAGCCAATCGAGCTACGCTGCAACAAGAGCGTCGGCCGGATGTACACTTTGATACGGGAAGAGGCCCTCACTTTAGACACTGTTGTGTCAGGTATATTTCTTTTCAATAACATACCTGTTCGCGTGCTATTTGATTCTGGTGCTACGCATTATTTTATATCCACGAATTTTCTGTAAAAAATAAGCTAGAAATGACACCATTATATCTAGACCTTAGTGTTAGCACCCCCTCGGGCACGAAGATGCTTGTTCGTTCAGTATGCCAGGGCGGTCATGTCTGTATTGGAGGAAAAAAAACTGTCGCTTGATGTGTTAGTCCTAGATGTTCGGAATTACGACATCATCTTGGGTATGGATTGGTTCAGCGCTTGCTCGACTATTATCTAATATGCAGAGAAACGAGTCATCTTTCGTCTACCTGGAGAGGCCGAATTTTGTTACACGAGTGGTTCAGCAATAGAAGCGTCGAAGACCTGCATGGTAATTTTTGCGATATCAGCTCGGCGGATGATACACTCTAGATGCCAGTGATACTTAGCGTCGGTTTGAGACACGCAGCGGGATTGTGCAAACGATGAGTCTTCTTCCGTTGTAGCAGAATTCCCTGATGTGTTTCCAAACAAACTACCTGGCATGTCGTCCGACCGAAAAATCGAGTTCACCATTGATAACTTCCCAAATACCCAACCGACTTCCAAAGCTTCATACCGAATGTCCCATGTAGAACTAAAGAATTTAAAGTGCCAACTACAAGAACTACTTGACTGTGGGTATATTCGTCGGAGCGTGTCTCCTTGGGCACATCGGTACTGTTTGTGAAGAAGAAAGATGTGACGTTACAGCTGTGCATAGACTACCTAGAACTAAATAAGGTCACTATCGAAACAAATATCCCCGGCCCAGGATCGACGACCTCTTTGATCATCTGCAAGGGGCGTCGGTGTTTTCGAAGATAAACCTTCACTTTGGCTACCATCAATTAAAGATCAAGCCAGAGGACATCCGAAGTCAGCATTTCGCACCCGCTATGGCCACTATGAGTTTTCTGTCATACCGTTTAGACCGATGAATGCTCCTGCCGCATTCATGGATTTGATGAACCATGTGTTTCGATAATTCCTTTATAAGTTTGTGCTGATATTTATAGACGACATCTTAGTGTACTCGAAGAATGAGGATGAACACGCAGGACACCTGCGGATGGTTCTTCAAACTCTTCGAGACAATAAGTTGTTCGTGAAGCTAAGTAAGTGCGAATACTGGTTGGACAACATATCTTTTCTCGGGCACATCATTTCTGCGGAGGGCATCTCAGTCGACCCAAAGAAAGTTAAAGCCATCGTGGAGTAGAAGAGACCTAAGTCGGCCAGAGACATTCGGAGCTTCCTTGGTCTAGCGGGCTACTACAGGAGATTAATAAAAGATTTTTGAAGGATCGTTTCGCCTCTGACTCATCTTACTCGGAAAGGAGTAACGTTCGAGTGGTCGAACGACTGTGAAGCTTCATTTGTAGAATTAAAGCAATGACTTGTCTCAGCACTGATTCTTACTTTTCTGGATGGGCCTGATGATTTTAAGATTTATAGCGACGCTTCAGGCAAGGGTTTGGGATGTGTCCTTATGTAGAGAGACAAGGTGATAGCCTTTGCGTCAAGGCAATTAAAGCCTCATGAAAGGAACTATCCTATGCACGATCTAGAACTTGCAGCGGTAGTGCTCGCGTTGAAGTTATAGCGGCATTACCTCTATGGCGTACCGTGTAAAATTTTTCCGGATCATAAAAGCCTCAAGTACCTATATACTCAAAATGATCTAAATTTACGCCAACGACTTTGGCTTGAACTCCTTAGCGACTTTGATTTGATGATCAGATATATACTGGTAGCTGATGCACTGAGTCGAGTGTTTGCGGAAAGCTTAGCTATCGATGATGGGATACGAAGGAATTTGGAAAGTTTGGACGTTACATTCCGAATCAGATATAAATGGGCGCATGTGGCTCAGTTGCGCCTCGAACCTGACCTATTGGAGAATGTTATATCCGCTCAGAAGGGTGACCTATTCCTAGAGAAGATGCGTAATCTTATCTCAGCAGGAAAGACAACCGACTTTGTGGTGGGCACGGATGGAATGATGCGGGTGAATGAAAGATTATGTGTTCCTAACGATGCAAACCTAAGAAAAGAGATACTTACTGAAGTCACTATGCAAGTTACACTTCACATCCAGGAAGCACGAAGATGTATCGAGACCTCCGTATGACGTTTTGGTAGCACGACATGAAGAGGGATGTGGCACTATTTGTGTCACAATGCATGGCCTGTCAGCGAGTAAAGGCCGAGCACCAGAAGCCGGGCAGGGAGATGCAGAACCTTGCTATACCGGAGTGCAAATGAGAACACATAACGATGGATTTTATTGTTGGTTTGCCAAAGGCGTAACGGGAAAATAATTTCGTCTGGGTCATCGTCTATCGACTCACCAGGTCAGCTGACTTTCTGCCTATCAAAGTTGCTTGGAGTGTCGACCGTCTGGCGAAGATCTACCTCAATGAGATCGTTCGACTCCACGGTGTTCCCGTATCCATTGTCTCCGATCGAGATTGATGATTCTTATCACGCTTCTGGGAGAGCCTCCAGTCAGCAATGGGGATGAAGTTTAGCTTTGCCTACCATCCTCAGAAAGACGGCCAGACCGAGTGGGTAAACCAGATCCTCGAAGACATGCTACATCTCTGCGCCTTGGACTTGAAGTCAAGTTGGGACATGCATCTACCGTTAGCCGAATTCACATACAATAATAGCTATCAATCTAGTCTTCAAATGACGCCGTATGAGGCATTGTATGGACAGAAGTGTAGATCCCCTATCTGTTGGGATGAAGTTGGTGAACGGCAAATTCTTGGCCCGGAGCTTGTAGAATAAATCGTCCAAAAGATCCTTTTGATCCGCAAATTGCTGAATGTAGCACAAAGCCGTCAGAAGAGTTACTCAGACGCGCACATCGACCTCTTAAGTTCTTAGAAGGCGATCATATATTTCTCAAAGTCTCGCCCATGTGAGAATTTACCAGATTTGGAGCAAAATGGAAGCTAAGCCCAAGATTGGTCGGCCCGTTCGAAATACATAAGCGAGTCGTCCCAGTCGTATATCATATTGCCCTGCTACTACCATTATCTGAAGTACACAATACTTAAGCGAGTCTGAGATAAAGGAAAAGTTTTATTTATTTTTCATAGTGGTAGGTTCTATTCCTAAGTTTTTTGGATGAAACTTCCTATTAGTTGGATAGGATGTGGGGCCCGTTCCCCCTTTTCGGGGAGTGCGACTAAGAAATACTTTCGGTATCGTTCGATCGGGATAGATTGAATCAAGATATTTTCCTCGTTATGGATTGGCTTCTTCGAAATCGATTCTCATATTCAGTGGACCGTGCCCCAAGGACGGACTTAGCGACAAAGTCAAGAGGGACCTCTCCGCTGCAAGTTTTCTTGCCTAGTTTTTGTTGTCGTCTTGTTGTATTCGTGCTTTTGAGTTGGTTTTCGAATTTGCGTTTTCTTAAACAGTTTTGATGAATTTCATTGCTTTCGTTCGTTGAACTGCATTTTTGTTCCAAGCTTGGAAAGTGTAGAAGATGTATTGATCATCTGTTTGTGGCAATCCAGGTGATCGTGCAGTAGACGTCGCGTGCGCAGTGTCTTGAAGCACCTCTTTCCTTTCCTCTCCCCACCAACTAATGAGTGGATATAATTCGATTAGTTGATTCTTCTTCCAAGTTTTCACATCTAAAACCTTGTCTTCTTGATTGTTCCGATCAAACGATACCATAATAACTAAAAGATGTCAAGATAAAGAGAAGAAATAGACTTGGATTACTTTATTGCTTGTCAATCAACTTGTGAACGGTTACCTTGTTGCATGCTAGTTCACTTAGAATGTTCTCTCATCGTGTTCAATTCTAGTTAGAATATATACTTCTTCTATTATTGTGCTATGTATAGAACACACTTTGCTATACAATAAACTGAACATGGAGACTATGCAAAATATATTATGCCATATTTCTTGTCTCGTGCTTGTGTTGCCTTAAACTGCCTCGATTGATAACTTAGTAGACTTTGCTTGGTCACGGACAACTTGTGCACAAGGTCTTAGTTCCCGCGGATGGTCGCTAGGGCATTGGCACCGATCCGATCTGGACGGAACATTATTTTTAGTCACATGCTTCGGTCAGGAATGGGTGTATCGTCCCATGTTCCTTGCATTACACACCATTCCTGCCCAGGGCGAGATGACGTGTAGCGATACCTGTACCTACGTCATCTTCTCCTTGAGACTATAACTCGTCCACTATGGCATCATGTCAGTGACCCCCTCGTATATTTAAACTATACTAAGCTAATTATGTCATTGTGGCAGGGAAGGTCATGGTAAGTGTTGTGCAGGTGGTTCAGACGGGCAGGTAAAGTCACCAAGCGGTGGCATGGTTATTTAAGTAAAATTTTATAACTACTGCATGCTTGTAAATTAAACTAAGTCAAGATAGAAAGACTACATAATAACTTGCATGCTTCACATAATCAACGTGTTGATTGGTATAGTTGGGTTAGCTCGCCTTCACCAGTGCATTTCGATGTATTGACCCTCATTGCAACAGGTTTTTCGCGCCAAGGAGATCCTGCAAGGAGCTAGAGAGACTTCCAATCCAGTCCACCTACCGGCACACCCTGATCGTGCCCTTGAAGCAACGTTTTGAAGTTCCAGGAGCGCGTGCACATACCTTATGCAGCTCCGTAGAAAGCCGATAGCTTCGTCCGAAGGTGTCTATAGCTTTGATGTTTTAGTAAGATAATGTAATGTATCAGACGACTATCTCATTTTGCGTACACTTTTGTAAGCCCGTGCGACAACTATCTGACTTGTTCAAGAGTTTGTAAAAGATGTTCATTATCAATAAAGAAAACTTTTTCTTGTATCAATATTGTGTTCAATTATCTGCGTACTCTAAATATGTGCTCGTTATATAAAATACATTGGCCTTGTACGTTGCGCAACCTAGGCACGCACGACATCATGTCCGAGGGACGACTATCGATTCCATAAAATTAGGGCGTGACATATTGTATCAGAGCACAACTTCAAGTTCCTTTGACCATCGTGTCAAAAGAATTCCTTTAACGATCTATTTCCTATGCGAACTCTTGAACTCGTTTGGCCACAATGAGATGCGTTCCATACAGTGAGTCCATAATACATTATGAGCCTGATGCAAGTTACTTTCTTTTGAAGGAATGACTCAAGCGCAAGCATCAACGCTAGCACAAGGAGAGGTACAAGCCCAGGAAAGTAGTTCCGGCACCTCGGGAAGTTCCAAAAGCCAGCAGAGCTATGCCCCTTGTCGACGTGATTGAGTGAATGATGCAGATTCTTTAAGCAAGACAACAGAGGGATGAGGCTCGCTATGAGCGAGCCGAGAAGCGGGTGGCGGATCGTCAGAGCAAGTTCGAAAGCAATCTTGAATTCCGATTTACAGTCCAACAGAAGCAGGTAGATGCCCTGCAGCAGATCGTTCAGACCTTAGCCTCAAACCATTCTGCAACGACAGTAGCGACACCGGTGGAGCGACCCACGCCTGAAGTCGAAATGCCTTAAACTTTAAAGAAGAATGATGTGACTACTTTCAACTTTGCCGACTTCAAAAACTTCTGTAACACGTCTTTCCGGGGGACTGAAGATCCGGTCGTGGCTCTAGATTGGCTAGCAGAGCTTGAGGACCACTTCAAATTGCTAGAGGTACCAGAGGAGAATCGTGTTACGTGTGCCCAACTACAACTCTATTTGGACGCGCACAATTGGTGAGACATGTATCAAAGATCTCTCTCCGTAGACGATGAAGAGGAGATGATCACGTGGGCTACTTTTCGTAGCACGTTTGAAGAGGAGTTCATACCCCCTCCCGTATGTCGGCAAAAGGAGAACGAGTTCGAGAAGCTTAGGCAAGGCAATATGACAGTGAAACAATACTCGGCTGAATTCAATCGGCTCTCCAAATTTGCAAGCTCCTACTATCACTCCCCATTCCCGATATACGTATATGTTTTCCTTGGATTTTTGTTTCTCTATTTCGTGCTTTCTTTGTGGTATTTGCTATTTGGGGTCAAACTTCACTGGTTTTGCATGGCCAGATTTTGAGCCAGCACCTGAGGATCCAGGGTACTTTTCTCTAACTTATGGCGCGCACCAGGAATATGGTCGCAGGGAATAGCGAGTAGATTTTTTTCTTCCCTGCTCGTCTTGCACTTTTACTTATTTTTGGAATTTAGCCACCGACACCTGTTAGCCGGCTTGTCTGGACATTAGTTTTTCTTACATGATTGTATTAAATCAGACTGCAGCTGATCACTGTCATGTACTTTTGTTACTCTTTCAGCTTCTTATTTTTGTACAGCTGGACTGCAGAACATTTTAAGAAAGCGTATGTGACGCCTTATTGCTTATCATATATGCTCTATGCTTACTGTTTCTTGTTTAAATGATTGAGACATATAAGTTTTTGACCATATGAGATTTGATTGTAGCATGCACCTCCTTATTTTATACAGCCATGATCGCCGTACGACATATAGTACCATGTATGAGATAGTTGGCCATGTCCGTCTCCGTATTCTGGTACTGTGGTGTGACACCTACCTACCTAATGCGGCGAGTAGTGCAAGACGTTTTGAAGGCGGCTTGCGACATACCATCCATGTGCACATGGTCGTTACCCAATACCTGACTATGCGAAAAATTCTCAATTATGCCATTTCTCTCGAACCGCAGTATTCTTCGGTTGCTATCGGCAATGTGCATACTTCCAATCACAAGTGCTCTAGCAACGCAGGAGGAAACAACACTTCCAAGCGCCTAAACAACGACGGTCTCCAGGGTCCCAATCCAGGGCAACATTGTACTCATTGTAGAAGGGCTGGGTACACTGCAAACGACTGCCGCCGAAAGCACAGATTATGCCTCATTTGTGGTGATCCTAACCATGGAATTCGTGACTGTCCGCGCTTCTCTGATCGCCGTCCTCAATATCGAAATGCTGCTCCGGTGCATCAAGCCAATCGAGCTACGCTGCAACAAGAGCGTCGGCCGGATGTACACTTTGATACGGGAAGAGGCCCTCACTTTAGACACTGTTGTGTCAGGTATATTTCTTTTCAATAACATACCTGTTCGCGTGCTATTTGATTCTGGTGCTACGCATTATTTTATATCCACGAATTTTCTGTAAAAAATAAGCTAGAAATGACACCATTATATCTAGACCTTAGTGTTAGCACCCCCTCGGGCACGAAGATGCTTGTTCGTTCAGTATGCCAGGGCGGTCATGTCTGTATTGGAGGAAAAAAAACTGTCGCTTGATGTGTTAGTCCTAGATGTTCGGAATTACGACATCATCTTGGGTATGGATTGGTTCAGCGCTTGCTCGACTATTATCTAATGTGCAGAGAAACGAGTCATCTTTCGTCTACCTGGAGAGGCCGAATTTTGTTACACGAGTGGTTCAGCAATAGAAGCGTCGAAGACTTGCATGGTAATTTTTGCGATATCAGCTCGGCGGATGATACACTCTAGATGCCAGTGATACTTAGCGTCGGTTTGAGACACGCAGCGGGATTGTGCAAACGATGAGTCTTCTTCCGTTGTAGCAGAATTCCCTGATGTGTTTCCAAACAAACTACCTGGCATGTCGTCCGACCGAAAAATCGAGTTCACCATTGATAACTTCCCAAATACCCAACCGACTTCCAAAGCTTCATACCGAACGTCCCCTGTAGAACTAAAGAATTTAAAGTGCCAACTACAAGAACTACTTGACTGTGGGTATATTCGTCGGAGCGTGTCTCTTTGGGCACATCGGTACTGTTTGTGAAGAAAAAAGATGTGACGTTACAGCTGTGCATAGACTACCTAGAACTAAATAAGGTCACTATCGAAACAAATATCCCCGGCCCAGGATCGACGACCTCTTTGATCATCTGCAAGGGGCGTCGGTGTTTTCGAAGATAAACCTTCACTTTGGCTACCATCAATTAAAGATCAAGCCAGAGGACATCCGAAGTCAGCATTTCGCACCCGCTATGGCCACTATGAGTTTTCTGTCATACCGTTTAGACCGATGAATGCTCCTGCCGCATTCATGGATTTGATGAACCATGTGTTTCGATAATTCCTTGATAAGTTTGTGCTGATATTTATAGACGACATCTTAGTGTACTCGAAGAATGAGGATGAACACGCAGGACACCTGCGGATGGTTCTTCAAACTCTTCGAGACAATAAGTTGTTCGTGAAGCTAAGTAAGTGCGAATACTGGTTGGACAACATATCTTTTCTCGGGCACATCATTTCTGCGGAGGGCATCTCAGTCGACCCAAAGAAAGTTAAAGCCATCGTGGAGTAGAAGAGACCTAAGTCGGCCAGAGACATTCGGAGCTTCCTTGGTCTAGCGGGCTACTACAGGAGATTAATAAAAGATTTTTGAAGGATCGTTTCGCCTCTGACTCATCTTACTCGGAAAGGAGTAACGTTCGAGTGGTCGAACGACTGTGAAGCTTCATTTGTAGAATTAAAGCAATGACTTGTCTCAGCACTGATTCTTACTTTTCTGGATGGGCCTGATGATTTTAAGATTTATAGCGACGCTTCAGGCAAGGGTTTGGGATGTGTCCTTATGTAGAGAGACAAGGTGATAGCCTTTGCGTCATGGCAATTAAAGCCTCATGAAAGGAACTATCCTATGCACGATCTAGAACTTGCAGCGGTAGTGCTCGCGTTGAAGTTATAGCGGCATTACCTCTATGGCGTACCGTGTAAAATTTTTCCGGATCATAAAAGCCTCAAGTACCTATATACTCAAAATGATCTAAATTTACGCCAACGACTTTGGCTTGAACTCCTTAGCGACTTTGATTTGATGATCAGATATATACTGGTAGCTGATGCACTGAGTCGAGTGTTTGCGGAAAGCTTAGCTATCGATGATGGGATACGAAGGAATTTGGAAAGTTTGGACGTTACATTCCGAATCAGATATAAATGGGCGCATGTGGCTCAGTTGCGCCTCGAACCTGACCTATTGGAGAATGTTATATCCGCTCAGAAGGGTGACCTATTCCTAGAGAAGATGCGTAATCTTATCTCAGCAGGAAAGACAACCGACTTTGTGGTGGGCACGGATGGAATGATGCGGGTGAATGAAAGATTATGTGTTCCTAACGATGCAAACCTAAGAAAAGAGATACTTACTGAAGTCACTATGCAAGTTACACTTCACATCCAGGAAGCACGAAGATGTATCGAGACCTCCGTATGACGTTTTGGTAGCACGACATGAAGAAGGATGTGGCACTATTTGTGTCACAATGCATGGCCTGTCAGCGAGTAAAGGCCGAGCACCAGAAGCCGGGCAGGGAGATGCAGAACCTTGCTATACCGGAGTGCAAATGGGAACACATAACGATGGATTTTATTGTTGGTTTGCCAAAGGCGCAACGGGAAAATAATTTCGTCTGGGTCATCGTCTATCGACTCACCAGGTCAGCTGACTTTCTGCCTATCAAAGTTGCTTGGAGTGTCGACCGTCTGGCGAAGATCTACCTCAATGAGATCGTTCGACTCCACGGTGTTCCCGTATCCATTGTCTCCGATCGAGATTGATGATTCTTATCACGCTTCTGGGAGAGCCTTCAGTCAGCAATGGGGATGAAGTTGAAGTTTAGCTTCGCCTACCATCCTCAGAAAGACGGCCAGACCGAGTGGGTAAACCAGATCCTCGAAGACATGCTACATCTCTGCGCCTTGGACTTGAAGTCAAGTTGGGACATGCATCTACCGTTAGCCGAATTCATATACAATAATAGCTATCAATCTAGTCTTCAAATGATGCCGTATGAGGCATTGTATGGACGGAAGTGTAGATCCCCTATCTGTTGGGATGAAGTTGGTGAACGGCAAATTCTTGGCCCGGAGCTTGTAGAATAAATCGTCCAAAAGATCCTTTTGATCCACAAATTGCTGAAGGTAGCACAAAGCCGTCAGAAGAGTTACTCAGACGCGCACATCGACCTCTTAAGTTCTTAGAAGGCGATCATATATTTCTCAAAGTCTCGCCCATGTGAGAATTTACCAGATTTGGAGCAAAATGGAAGCTAAGCCCAAGATTGGTCGGCCCGTTCGAAATACATAAGCGAGTCGTCCCAGTCGCATATCATATTGCCCTGCTACTACCATTATCTGAAGTACACAATACTTAAGCGAGTCTAAGATAAAGGAAAAGTTTTATTTATTTTTCATAGTGGTAGGTTCTATTCCTAAGTTTTTTGGATGAAACTTCCTATTAGTTGGATAGGATGTGGGGCCCGTTCCCCCTTTTCGGGGAGTGCGACTAAGAAATACTTTCGGTATCGTTCGATCGGGATAGATTGAATCAAGATATTTTCCTCGTTATGGATTGGCTTCTTCGAAATCGATTCTCATATTCAGTGGACCGTGCCCCAAGGACGGACTTAGCGACAAAGTCAAGAGGGACCTCTCCGCTGCAAGTTTTCTTGCCTAGTTTTTGTTGTCGTCTTGTTGTATTCGTGCTTTTGAGTTGGTTTTCGAATTTGCGTTTTCTTAAACAGTTTTGATGAATTTCATTGCTTTCGTTCGTTGAACTGCATTTTTGTTTCAAGCTTGGAAAGTGTAGAAGATGTATTGATCATCTGTTTGTGGCAATCCAGGTGATCGTGCAGTAGACGTCGCGCGCGCAGTGTCTTGAAGCACCTCTTCCCTTTCCTCTCCCCACCAACTTGTGAGTGGATATAATTCGATTAGTTGATTCTTCTTCCAAGTTTTCACATCTAAAACCTTGTCTTCTTGATTGTTCCGATCAAACGATACCATAATAACTAAAAGATGTCAAGATAAAGAGAAGAACTAGACTTGGATTACTTTATTGCTTGTCAATAAACTTGTGAACGGTTACCTTGTTGCATGCTAGTTCTCTTAGAATGTTCTCTCATCGTGTTCAATTTTAATTAGATATATACTTCTTCTATTATTGTGCTATGTATAGAACAACACTTTGCTATACAATAAACTGAACATGGAGACTATGCAAAACAAATCATGCCATCTGACTTGTTCAAGAGTTTTAGTAAAAGGATGTAATGTACCGGACAACTATCTCATTTTGCGTTTATTTTGTAAGCCCGTGTGACAACCATCTGATTTGTTCAAGAGTTTGTAAAAGATGTTCATTATCAATAAATATAACTTTTTCTTGTATCAACATTGTGTTCAATTATCTACGTACTCTGAATATGTGCTCGTTATATAAAATACCTTGGCCTTGTGCGTTGCGCAACCTAGACACGCACGGCATCACGCCCGAGGGACGATTATCGATTCCATGGATTCATGACGTGACACATAATCGCATGGTGCTCGTGCGCTCATTTATGAGAAAATTGCACGCACGGTTGCTAGCTCGGGCGCATGCGACCTGGCGTTATGCGGCTAAAGCGCTATGCAGCCAGGGTCTTTGTGGCCAGGCGCTATGCGGCCTGGCGTTATGCGGCCTGGCGTTATGCGGCCTGGCGTTATGCGGCCTGACGTTGTGCGGCCAGGTTTGGATGAGCGAGTTGAATGTGGAGGGGACATGGAGGCGGCGCATGCAACACATAGTTTTCTGTGTCTTCCGGAATATGCGGCACGAGCGGCTACTTTCGGCGTTTGGGAGCGCTGTTTGTCTCGTGCAGTATAGCGTGACCGATGGCGGAGGCGGCGCATGCGGCGCATGCGACTTTGACACCCAAATTTTGGGGGTCTGGTCAGTCAGCGCATATGCGGCATGGAGTTTCCTCATACCGCATATGTGCTATTTTTTTTATATATAGAGGATCTCCTCTTTCATTTGAGGAGAGAAAAAACAGATAAAAAAACCGAGAACACTAGATCATATGCGGCCCAGAGTGTCTCCCTCTCACATGGTGGTTTTCGAATATTTTTCGAAGGTGACATTGGGCGTTCCAGAAGTTCATTTGTGAACTTGCTAGTTCCTGGGGACAGATCGTCTGTACGGCGAATCTTGATTTGAGCAACGGTGGTTTTGATCACCCCAGCCATGAGCTTTTCTTCAGCATTTCTCTTTGTTTCGTTCTTTCTCATTGTAGCGTCTGCGAACGTAAAGAGAAGAACGTTTTCTTGTTGTTTGTTGTAATCTTCATTATCTTCGAAATTTATTTGTAACATGTTATTGGTTCGTACTTCGTTGTAATCAAGATATATCAGATGATGAACTCTTGTGTGAATCTCTGATCTTGATGACAACTTGGATTCCAGTAGAGAGCAGACCTTCGAGTCTCGCTTGTAGCTCTGTTATGGTCCGCGTTCTACCATCTTTGATCCGTCTCGGGACTAACAAACTATACAAGTACATCATGATAGTGAAGAAAAAGTAAAATGTGGATCTAATTGCACTGGTTACACACTTAATTTGGTGTCTAATTGTGTGAAGATCTAATGAAAAGCTGGCATCTGGTTAAATTATGTCAGCATGTTGATATAGTACCATTCGGAACAGCCCGGCAGCTAGAGTATGAACATGTCGACACACCGAATGCTCCAGAACTTGTTGCTTCTGACAACTGGATACAATCGGAGATGCTATACACTGTCGACCCAGAAATAAGTCTAACAAAACTTCGGATTTGGACATCCCCCTCTGCTTGTGACAATTTCTCAGATCCAGCAGGCCGACTAAGGGATAAGCCAGTCAATACTTCGGACTTGGATATTTTTCTCTGCCAACGTGACCTGCAAAAGATCCGAGTCACGGAAGATCTCCCAGGATGTAAAAAAGCGCCTTATAAAAGGTTGGGCCAAGAAACAAGCAAAATTCGATTCGGTTAAAACAGTCCAACCGGACCGGACTTGGTGCTGTATGATAGTAATTAACTTCACTTGTTTGTAATATTGGGATATGGTGCAGGCCGTCCTTCTATATATATATTAAAGCTTTTTTTTTTTTTTTTTAATGAGCAGAGTGAAGTACATACAGTGTTGTACAATGACAAGGCTTCTCCCTTCTCCGGAGATCGGCTATGGAACACCCTCAGCAGCTGGCCAGAGCAAGATATTTTCAAGTATCGAGGAAGAAGAGAGAGAAGAAATCAAAGAAGAAGTCGAAATGTCTCCGAGACTCTTCCAGAAGGCAAATATCTCTCTCATATATAAATTTTAAGAATTTAATGCAAGGCTCTCGCTAATACAAGGTTTTCAAAGAAAGAATCAAAAGACAAACACATGGTTACTCTAAATATTTGCAACATGTCTGCTTGTAAGTTTCAAGATCAGCAATATCGATATGAATCGGAATCAGATCATTTTTACGAGTATCGGGATCAACGGTATCGATACTACCGATGGTTTCGATTCGGAGTATCAGATTTTTTTGGATATCAGAAACAAATAATTACTAAATTTTAGAAAAAAATATATTTTATATATTTATTTATAATTTTAAGTATTTTTTATGTTGTTTCTTAGTAATTTTAGAATTAAATGAAATATTAGTTATCCTTGCAAATTACTTTATTTTTTCTTATTTTATATGCTTTTTACAGCGTTGCTATGTCTTTACACTCTGTTGATTGTTTTTTTTTTTTGACAAATTGACTGAAAAAGAAATATTTGATGTCGGTATCGACTTGATTGGTATCAATTTCTTTAGGAGAACTTGCTGTTGAGAAGTTTTTGTGTCAGTGAAGTTTTAATAGGTATAGGTGAAATTAATCTGACCTCTCTGTTTATGTGGCAGATTGGGGCTGAGCTAGTGGGCACCTTCATTCTGATGTTCATAGGGTGTGGTTCGGCGTTTGTGGCCGAGAGGGGCAACACAACACTCACCGGTGTCGCCTCTGCGTGGAGCCTCGCTGTGGTCGCCATGATATACACTCTGGGACACATATCGGGAGCCCATTTCAATCCTGCGGTCACGATTGCCTTCGCGGTAGTAGGCAAGTTCCCCTGGAAAGAGGTACCAAACATGTTTCATATATATATATATATATATATATATATATATATAATGGTCTATTGATGTTATATGTGCTAGTAAATTCACGTACTTTATATACGAAATTTTTTTCTTCTTCTAAAATTAATATAAAATTATTTAAATATATTTAAATTAATATTTAATATATATATTTTTATATTTTAATTTGAATTTGTTATATATTTTAATTATAATTAGTTATGGATATATTTATACATTTTATAAAGAGTCTTGAAACGGTTGCCTATATAATATTATCTAATTCTAAATAAGCATCTTTTGTAACTCATGTGGTTGAGATGGGAGATATTCTCTCAGGTTGGCTAAGTTCGAATCCTTATTGTATTATTTATAACAAATTAAATTTTTTTTAAACAATTTTTTACATAATATTAATTTTAAAAAAATAAAACAATTGATGATGATATATATACGGCTTAGACGGCTCACTTTGGAGCCGTTTTGAAGTCTCATTATAATATAAAAGATGTGTTTTGTACGTATTTTATACTATTTTAGAAGCGCAAATAATAGTCTTTTAATTTTTTGCCTAAATTTTAACTTGATACCATCAACTATACCAGTTTTTTAACTTGATACCCTAACTTTAAAACACAACTTGATACTATCAACTATTGAAAATTGTCATGTTGATACATTCCGTCAGTTAGGATTACCTATGTCGTTAAGGGTAAAAAAAAAAGAAAAAAGAAAAAGAAAAAAAATATCCTTCCCCCTTCTCCCAACCAACCCCCGCCCATAGCCACCCTCCGGTTGTCCCCTCTCCCCTCATAGTTTAGGATATCAAGTTAAAAAACTGGTATAGTTGAAGGTATTAAGCAGTGTTGTCAAAACCGGACCGACGGTTGAACCGGGTCAGACCCGATCTGACCAAAAATTTGGTTCGATCTGACTTGAGCCGAATTTTATAAATAACCGACAGTTTTTTCCTGAATCGGAGTTTAACCGATGAACCGGCCAAACCGGTTCACAATTGAATCGACCATTTTGGTTTAAAAAGAAAAAGAAAAACTCAAAAAAGTTTATCATGTGAGATTTGGACTATTTGGTACTTGGTTTGGTTTTGAGAGACCTTATAGTTGTAAAACCAAACCAAACCATACATACTAAGAACCAAATCAAACCAAACCAAACCAAAAAGTCTTAACTTTCTTTATTATACATCTCAACTTTGATTTTAATATCAAAATATTTACTGTACATAATTTATTTTTAAATAAATTATCTAAAATGAAAATATTTTAAAAAAATTTAAAGTTACGAAAGATTTTGCCATCACAGATGACGAAAATATAAAAAAAAAAAAAATTTAATTATTTTGTTACATTTTTGCCAACTAGTACTTTGACCAATTTTTGCCATGTGAGTTGGTGAAAATTTGCCTTTGCTTTTTGTTTGTTCGTTTTGGTTTGTTTTTTTAGGGTTTTTTAGTGTTGGTTTTTTGGGGATAGTAGGTTTGGTTTTATTTTTTTTGGTTTTATTTTTGTGTTGATTTTTTTTTTGGGCAGACAAAAAATAACTATCAAAAATAACTATCAAAACTAAAATAATTAATGTATTTATTTATTTTTAGTTAATTTTGATAGTTAATTTTTTAGTTAATTAGAGTATGTTAATAATTTTCCTAAATAGTTGTACTTAATTATTTTAGTTTTGATAGTTAATATTCTTAATTAATTTTAGCGTGATGGAAGAAATTTTTTAAAATTTATATAATTTGTCTATGGCCATGATAATTAATGTTTATAAGTAATTTTAATTTGTATAATTTTCTTAAAGAAAATTTGTTGTAGCAATAATTTTTTTTAAACAAATTAAAAAAAAAATTAAGGAAGTTGGTTTGACAGTTATAAATAAAATATGCTATTCATTGAACATCCAAATTTTTTAGAATTCTCTGTCGTAAGAAAATGACGTATGCCGTCGGGCAGACTTTGAGCGGCTATAACTATTTGTTTGAAAATTATTTTTCGTCAAACAATAGGTCGATTTGTAAGTTCTCGACGAGAGTAACACAATCTGTGTAGAAAGAATTCGTATCCGAGACATGACGCACGTGTTACAGGTAAAAATATAAAATATAAAACTTTAAAGTAGCATAACTTTTGACTGAGAGATCAAAACGAGGCCCAGCTATTGCCAAAACGACCGTATCGAAAAGTACTATGGGATAAACCGTTTCACCGTTTGACGGACTTCTCGAAATCTCAGAATCGAAAAAAAAACCGATATTTCGACCTCTGAATCTTATTTTGATCAACTTTATTTTCGAGTTGTCTTTCGGTATTTTGATATTAACGAGTAAAAATTAGTGTCTTCGGATCCTCAAATTTTATTGTACAATATATCAGTGTGAAGATGATTAAAAATGGGACAAAAATATATATTTTATTTTTTTAACGGCAAAATTATCTATTTATAAATAATTTACTAATCGTACTAAGATCGATTTAACTTTCGATTACGGTAAAAACTTTAAATGACCATAATGCTAAGTTTTCTACCAAATGTTTACAACCTCTCTCTCTCCCCCCTCCTTACATATGGGTCCCACATGGCCCCACCCTTCCCTCTTTCCCCCGGGACAAAAGAACGTTAAAAAAAAATAAGAGTCCGTTGGACAGAAAAGTGCCAAAAAAAATCAACACAAAAATTAAACCAACAAAAATAAAACCAAACCCACTATCCCAAAAAACAAAAAATAATAAAAAAGAAAAAAACCAAAACAAACAAAAAAATTCAAAATAAAAAAATCATAGGCAAATTTTCGCCAACTCAGATCGCGAAAATTGGACAAAGTCAAAATTTTGCCATATCAGTTGGCAAAAATATAACAAAATAATTAAAAATATATATTTTTATATTTTCGCCATCTGGGATGGCGAAATCTTTCGTTTATAAATATTTTTATTTTAGATAATTTATTTAAAAATATTTTCTGTACAGTAAATTTTTTTTAATATTTTGGCGCCAATTTAGGTTCCATACTATGTGCTGTCGCAGCTTGGGAGCGCGATTGTTGCATGTGAAGTACTTAAATGGCTGTTCGATGAAAATAAGGCGAGTGTGATGCTCACGCTTCCTGGGCCTTTGCTTAATGATCTCAGTGTGTGTGCATGGGAGATCATCGCTTCCTTTATTCTCATGTGGGTCATTTGTGGCGCTGCTTCCGATCATAGAGCGGTAAGAACAATTAATGGCATTGGATCATTTTGAAATTTCATGGAAATAATATGAAGCAGCTTCAAGTAATTTCTATATTATTATGAAAACAGGTTACAGTCTACCCTGTTTTATTAACCGGATTTGGCAACTGCGTTTTCATCAATTTTGAAAAGTTTTCAGTCGTTTATGAAATTTAAAAAAAAATTATGCTTGTTAATTTTTTTAATCCCTGATTTTGATCGGTTCAAAACAACCAAAAAATTGATGTAGTATAATTTTAGGTGTGTTTATAAACATCCTAAATTTATAGATTTTGAGGGTTTTAGTTAGCCCATTTATATTCTCATACATTACCCCTATTTCCTCTTTCTCTATCTTTGTTTCTCTTATACTTTTTTCTAACTACGGCACTTTCTTGGATAAGTTTTTAAAATCTTATTTTTCTATAGTCTCTCCTATCATCATCATCCACACGATCATTATTATAAATTCTTAATCCATCTAGATTTCTGATTTCAAGACAAACTCATGATGGCAACTCATATAGATTGTTATAATGAATTTGTCATGAGACTATTGGATTGTCTTTACATAATTTGAACTTGGAGTTATTTAATATGCTCTAACATGACAAAGTCATGATGACATCTCTAAAAATCCTGCATATCAAGTATATTTCGATATCTGAAAAATAATAATTTGAGAGAGCTTTTGTTTATATATATATGATCTTATATGTAATTTTATTCTTGTAAAACATTTTATAATCACTCCTAAACATAAATTAGACTTGTTTAAAAGTCGCTACTTAAACCCATACAAAATAGAATTTTTGATAACTGTTATAAGCTGGTACTCTAAAAATATTTTATAACCGCTATCCAATAATTGCCAAACATGTTCTAAGAAAAACAAAACAAAACAAAACATCCATTTGTATGCGTGTTGTCCACACATATTAATTTTATTAACAACAAAATAATATAACGTCTAAACAATACAACAGCAGAAGCAATATACGACATCCAGATTGAACAGTTCTTAAAATGGCATTATGGAAACAGAGAAAGGGTTCGCTAACAAAAAAGCGATAGAGAACAAATAGGAGTGGCTCATGCCGACTGAAACTGATATGGAAGGATCCACTAACTAAAGCATTGTCAAAAAACACCCAAACATCAAGTGGAACATAATTGAAGAAATGAGCTTGAAGCTGAGTAGAAATAGATGGAGGAGAAAAGGAGTTAGAAAATTTCGAATGTCCCAAAAGATTACGTCACTCGGACTGACCAGTCGGTCTGACAGAATTCAAACAAATCCAAAATCTCTTACGAAAATCGAACAATATATTTTTTGTTGCTTTTTCTCTTTCCTTTCTTTTCTCTTTGGTGATACAAGACTAGTCGTTACAGAAAAACACACACAGACACATTGTTTGATTTTTGCCAGGCAGAAATTGAACTTGCTTCTGTGGCGGAATATTTTGGGACATCATATTTTTTCAAATTTTTTTTTTTTCTTCTCTACCTATTTTTACGAATTTTCTTTCTTACACTAAAATTTTCTGCTATTAATTATTTCGCGGTTCATGGTTCATCTTTATTTATGTTGCATATTGTTGTATTTTTTTTTTAACAGTACATATTATTACTACGTGATTGGTGTATTTTGATAGTAGTAGACTACAGCCAGATACTATGGCCTATGGAGGGGTTACGTTGTAACATTTTGAGGTTTCTAGGTTTCGTTGATTTTGCTCATTAATGAAACACCAGAGAGTTCTTATTCATCCTACCATTTATTTCATCTTTATAGTAGCAGCAACTGCATTATTGCAAGTTTTAAGAGTTCATATTTCATGCAAAGTCAGTGTGTTCGTATTTTCTGCTCTTTTGCATCTTACTGAAATCTCCAAGTCGTAAGTTCCGATTTTAAACGTATGAAGTTTTGTACCATCTTTGTAACCTCGACAATAATATATTTGTCTGCCAATTTTGCAGGTCAAGGAAGTGGCAGGCCTGGCGATCGGGGCAGCTATCTTCATTGACGTACTCATCACTGGGTGAGCAAATTAGTCGTGGAAACCAATATCATCGTCTTTCTAAGACTAGAAATAAAAATCAGTCAGAAGAGACTAGGTTCAAGTTTAAGTTTTTTGTCGCAGGAAAGTGACAGGAGCTTCAATGAACCCGGCAAGGAGCCTCGGACCCGCGGTCGCAGCACAGAACTTCAAGAAGATCTGGATATATCTAACGGCGCCGGTGATCGGCACTACTTTGGCAGCCGCAGCGTACAACCTCCTCCGCTCGCCTAGCGCCGGCGAGAAGAAGGCGGCCAAACAAGCAAGGCCCGGCATTTCCAAGAAAGTGCTCAACCCTGCGTATTCGGGTTCGAGTCCTCCTCCTCTGTAACTCCGTGAAATTAATTTCTTTTCCACATATTTTCCACCTAGCGCTTGGTTCCTGTTTCTAACATTTATATTGACGCGGCAGAGAAATCGATGGACCTTCCGTAAAGGTTTTCGAGATTTCTTTCCGAGGGCGCCGGTATATACTTTGGCACTGCTGCGGATCCTGCTATTGGCTCAGCAGATCGAGAAGTCTATGGATTCTTTTTCTTTTTCTTTTTCTTTTTCTTCAGCAGTTCAAAATTCCCTTTTCTACTTTAAATAATTAGGGAATGGAAGAGGGATTTAGTAGCTAGGTTCATCTCGTGATGCATGCATGTTTACGAATACTATTTTCTGTAATTTGTTCTTGCGTGGTTTAATATCAGACATACATGTCGAATATTCGAACAGTGGTACGTATTATAATTATGTTTTCTGTGCAAAAAGAATTGTTTAATTGTGTTTTCTGTGCAAAAAGAATTGTTTAATTATGTTAACTAGTAAAAAATTATTTGTGTAAAAAGATATTTTTTAGTAATTAGATCATGAGAGCCGTCAGGATTCAAGTCCTGGTTACTTCATCCACATCATATAGTCCTAACCACTAAACCAAAGCCAATTCTTGTTCCTTAGTAAAAATTATTTGTTTTAATTTAAGTCCGGGCTACAGTTCGGGTCAGCCCAGCTTATGCTCCGTCAGTGATTAAAGGGGACGATGGACAGTTTCTTGGGTATGCTCACACAATAAAAATATAAAAATAGTAACATCCAAAGACGTTACTTTTACGTCGCTATTCCTATATAACGACGGATCATGGTCGTCAACAAGTACGTTGTTGCTATCAAAACGTCGCCAAGTCATCGCTTGTTAGATTACCCATTGACGACTCGTCGACGAACATATACCGACGCGGTAGTGACGCACAAATTAAAGACGTGCTTTACTTTGCGACGACCTAACAAAATCTATGCTAGGCGGCATCTCTGTTTCTTATATGCTATTTCAACTTTCTGATACTTCTCTTAGCGATGGAATGACAACTTACCAATCCATCAATTATACGCTGCCTATTCATTGCCATTACGTCGCTAAATGTATTAAAATTGAAAAAAAAAAAAACCTCCAATTATGTTAGAGATTTTGTACATAGAATTATAATATTTCACACATTGTACAATCTAGTGTAGAATTCATGTCTAGTTGGACATTTAGCAGCATGCATAAAATGTTAGTAGAATATCCAAAAATTTAATAAAACATAATATAATAAGTCTGACACAACTCGTTATAGAATTTATATTCAATCGGACCATCAACGACACAAAACGTGCGCTGAAAGTCGAAAAATATGATACAACATAATATAATAGACTCAACACAACCCATCAAGGGGGTTTAGCAACATAATATATATACATTCCAAATATATATATATATATATATATATATATATATATATATATATATATATATATATATATATAGGGAAAACGGGGTATGAGCCATAGGCTCATACTATTATATGAGCCATCCTACGTGGCTTTTATGTGGCCCAATAAAAAATGAAGTGACATGGAAAAAAAAATTTATATAGATAGATATAAAAGATTTGATAAATAATAATGAGCAAAATCTTTTGCCTAGGAACTTACAAAATCTTTGCCTAAACTCTAGACTGGAACGATCAAAAGCGATAAAAAGATCAAAAACGACCAAAAACGACGACTAAAAACCACTAAACAGATCAAAAATGACTAAAAACGATCATAAGCGACTAAAAACTATCAAAAACGAGGAAAAAATGACTAAAATGATCAAAAAAGATTAAATAAAAACTAAAAATATCAAAACTGACAAAAACAACTAAAAATTATCAAAAACGACAAAAATGATTAAAATCGATCAAAAAGACAAAAAAGACAAAAAAAAAAATGACTAAAAAGATCAAACGAAAAAAATAAAAAAAAGCAAAAGCAAAAAAAAAAAAGATCAAAAAAAGAAAAAAACTTAAACAAAAATAAAAAATTGTCAAGGCAAAAAATATACCCACATATTCTTAAGGGATAGGATTTCTATGTTTCTTGGATAAATTATTTATCCGGATATTCGTAATTTATTTTCTTTAATTTTTAAGCAAGATATTCGAAATTTTTGAAATTTTTTTTTATAGCCTAAACAAATATGCTAATAAATTTCATCCTAAACTTTTTCAAAAATAAAAATAATTATCTCATACCAAACATCCCCTAAAAGTTGATAGGAACAAAATTAGATAACAGAGAGCACACACATATACTCTCTCTAATAATTATCTGTGACGTCTATTTTTAACACAACTTTCTCTATTTCCAAAATAACTACATTTCCTCCCAAAACCCAAAAAATTAATCGAAACATTTAATAAACACAGAGAGAAGTAAAATTATCCAGATATGGCCATGAAACAACAACTTGGTCCAACCTCCAAACAAAAAATAATAATCCTAGAGAGACAAAACCTCATAATATCTCTTCTCTAGTAGCCAAGGCAAAGATTTGGTAAGTTCCTAGAAAAAAGATTTGGTAAGTTCCAAGGCAAAGATTTGGTAAGTTCCTAGGCAAAAGATTTTGCTCATTATTATTTATCAAATCTTTTATATCTATCTATATAAAAAAAAATTTCCATGTCACTTCATTTTTATTGGGCCACATAAAAGCCACGTAGGATGGCTCATATAATAGTATGAGCCTATGGCTCATACCCCGTTTTTCCATATATATATATATATATATATATATATATATGGAAGCGGATTCGGAATTCCGCGGGACCCTTGTCGCTCACCACCGTTTGATCGCACGGGTCACGCGATTCGATGGTGCAGGGAGACGGGACTCCGGAGACGGATCACTCGATTCGATGGTGCAGGAAGACGGAACTCCGGAAACGGATGTTTATATATATATATATATATATATATATATATATTTCTTGTGTAAGGAGGTGTAGCACTTAAAACAGGCTTAAGGAACTGACTGGTCTGGCAATAGGTCTAGCTATCATCATTGGTGTGGTCGGCAGTGTTTGCGAATCGATGTCATCTTTTTTATTAATTCCTTATAAAGTAAAACTGTAAAATGGTTATAAATCACTAGAAAATCAGTCGAAAAGGCTAGCATTCTCCTTAGTTGGTCAAGTTCAAATCTTCATGATATTATTTATAATAAATTTAATTTTTTTCAACAATTTTTCTAGTAATATTAAATTTTAAAATAAAATGTGGAAGATTTACAAAAGGCTTAGACGGTTCGTTTTTGAACCGTTTTAAAACCTCTTTATAAGAATAGAGATAGGTTGAATTATCCATATAACATAGAGTGATTCCATAATATAAAATTATCCGAATAGGTCTAAAACATTTTTGTATATATATATATATATATATATATATATATATATATATATATATATATAAATAAACTTAGACCCTTGACTAAGAAGAACTAATTTAATAAAACCTGTGATCCAGAAAAAATTGCAAAAGACCGAGTCCATTTCATTCTTCCTGAGTCCTAGAATTTGCCACCGGACATGTTTTAGATACAGCAATACAGTAATACTATTTATCTCTACAAACTGTTATTTCAAACCATTCAATTTTAAGTGACAGTTGACGTATCATGTTAAATATTATTATTTAGCATCTAACATAGCAGCTGATATAATAAATTTAATCTAAAAAATATTATTATTAGTTTTAGTTCTAATTTTAATTTTAAAATTTGTTGTATCAGCTGTCAAATTAGCTGTTGCGTCAATTGCCACATAAAAAATGATGGCTTAGAGAGAACTTCGAGGGATGAGTAGCATTATTCATAGCAATATTGTCTTCACGACCACTTTACTTATCCTTGGAGAGAGACCAAAAACGCAATTAAAATTTCGTGTTGGCATATATTAACCTAATTTATTTTGCAATCGGAAAGATGGCCTATTAGCAAACCATCCACAAAATTCCATCTAAAGTTATAATAATATTGGTTATTTAGTTTTAGGATCTTGTATAATATTAAAATTTTATGTTTATATTTTCATATTGTCCAAAAAAAAAAACAGTTTGGATCTCGTCATAACGATCGACTTGACTGGCCGTCCAAAATAAAAACTTAAACATAAATTTTGAATATTATACAAGTTAAACCCTAAAACTAAACGAAAAATATGTAAGGATTGTATGACTTGCGTTATTTAGTTTTGCATTGTGGAGATTGTGTGATGGGTTATTAAGATTTGTCATGACCAATCGAGATGAGACTTATAACGGTTTGCTTTCTATCATGATCTCAGCATCCACACAACTTTTCGGGACTTTTAAGTTGTAAACATTCAACAAAGCTACCAGGACAAGAGACATATAACGATACAAAATGTCCATGAAGTGGTCCCCATCGAAACTGTCGTCATGAGGATTGTATGGTTGTTGAGATCAAGATAGAAGTAAACATTAGTGTCATAAGTCCCATTCTCTATTGGTCAGGACCAAAATTTAATAATCCAAGTTACAACCCTCACATATTTTCGTTTAGTTTTAGGGTCTCGTATAATTTTTTTTTTTTCGTTTAGGTCTCCATTTTGGACTATCAACAAAATCAACCGTTAGAACGAGACTCAAATCATATTCTAGACAATATAGATACTTAAACACAAATATTCAATATTATACGAAATCCTAAAACTAAAAACCTAATAATATTACCATGTAAACTACTGCTCATGTTGTGGAACAAAAGTTGAAAAATTGGAGAACAAAATAAACCCAAAGCAAAATCTTGCATATGCAAGTGTTGTTTTTTATCCTAACCATTGTACCCAACTTTACCGGAATAATAGTAATCAATATTTTTCAGCCCTTCAATAATCAATATATCTATGGATGGCATCAACTAATACAAATTTGTTATTTGGTACACGTGCGTGCACAGCCGGTGCGCGCACGCGATCTAGATTGCTGGAGCGCCGCCGCCTACCCTCCCCCCCCCCCTATCTCCGTCGCCACCGATGTCTTCTCCTACGCTAACGTCTTCCCCCTACTATTCGGCGTCTCTGTCGTCGCCTCCGGCTCCTCGTCGACAACTCCGACGACAACTCCGACCTCCCCTCCCCCTCCCCCCCCCCCCCCTTCCCCCCCACCGCTCCGCGCTTCCCCGCCTACCGTTCCGGCGATCTCGACCGCGCGCGTGCACCGGTTGTGCACGCGTACGTGCCAAATAGCAAAGTTGCATCTAATATTTTGAAGTTATGAAGGCCTACAAGCTATTCAATTGTCCTTCTTCTTTTTTGTTATCAAGTCAGCTACTATTTCATGCGTTCATATAGCATATGGACATGAAAAACATATATAATGAAGCATAAGTTATAAGACATGTAAAATAATCGTATATATTTTTTATTTTTTTTGATATGTCCATTCGATCGGATTATAAACTAAATTTTCAAGAAAAAATTCGAACCGTATCCATTTTCACGAAAGTCTCTCATCGTAACCAACATGCCACGATCCCACGAACATGTAATATAACCGTATATAGGGTACCGAATTTCTCTTCAATTAACATAGTTTAACATACGCCTCTCTAGATCTCAAACGTGTGAACAGTTTTAAGTCATGCAACAGTCTATATTTCTCAGTGAAAAGAAGGTATTGATTTTCGGTGCCATCCAATCAATATCAGATAATTTATCAGATAAGTTACATTAATAAAAGAAAGAAAGAAGAAGGAAAGAAAGAAACAAATGAGGCTAACAACCGGAAACATAGGTTCAGAAGTATGTGTTAAAATAAATAAAGGCTATTTTACAACTAAATATTATAAAGTTTTACATTTGTACAACTTATTATCATAAACTTTTAAAATTAACAATTTGTTTATATGAATTTCAGAGTTTGTAAGTTAATACTATAAAATATTACTTATTTTGTAAATAAATAACATAAACTATTGTTTATTTTGCAAGAAAATACCATGAAGTATCTTTAGTTCATGGTATTAACTTGTAAAATAAGGAATAGATTACGGTATTAACTTACAAACGTAAAAGTCGTGGTAGCAAATTACACAAATACGAAAGTTCATAATATTTTGTACAAATTAGCCATAAATAAATAAATTTGTACCTCTCTTTCTCCTCATTGAATTATATTTCTAAAATGGGAAATGCTTGGAGGGGAATAAGATACATATGCTACATCTAGTTTTTCAGACAGATTCCATACATAAGCTTGATTTGATGCGACCATGCTTTTGAGTTTGGCACAGCTATGGTATCTTTCGTTAATGTATCAGAAAGCGAAATCCATTAGGTAGTTTACAGCTAAAGAGATCATATGAATATACGTAAATTCAAAAAAGTGTTATGCAAGAAAAATCCCTACAGAAAAAATAAATATGACGCTAAAACCTAAAAAATTGATCCTCTAAGGGTGTTTGGTACGCTGAATTTTGTTTTATTTCTGGACAAATTTAGGAAATGGAAATCCTATTCTGGAAGTGGGATACTTTTTAGCCCTCGAAATGATTGAAAGCAAGTGTCAATGCCTGAACTACTTATCTTTATTATATTATTTTCACTTACTGGTACGTTCCATTTATTATTAAATGTTGCATGTCATGACAGCTGTATGATATTTCTCTGACTACAGAAATTTTTCTGTAGGCATTGTAATTTGAGTAATATTGTCCGTAAAGAAAATAGTTTGTAAAAATTGTCAAAAGAGAATCCAACGTCCTTTGCTTATTTTCAAATATCTCGGACTCCAGAAGTCGTTTGATTTTTTTTTTTTAATTTTTCTTTGAAAAACTTAAATAAATAAATAAAACAAGAAAATAAATGAGAGAAACGTCCTTAGTAATTACGTTTGAAATTTTTTTTTTGCTGAAACTAAAGTATAAGGAAAAAAAAAAGCCACAAACGTCCTTATCAAGAAAGTTTGTCATTATTAATATTATTATTATTATTTTCGTTTTTATTTGTTCTTTTCTTTGAAAAAAGAAAAGAAAAGAAAAGTTAAATACGTCCTTAGTAAGGACGTCTAATATATATATATATATATATATATATATATATATATAATATATATATATATTATATATATATATTTTAAAGGACAAACGTCTTTGATAAGGACGTTTGGATTTTCTTTTGGAAATTTTTTAAAATTATTTTCTCTGTAGGCAATATACTCAAACTATAATGCTCTAAAAAAAATTCTGATGACTTTACATGTATTGGGTCATATATTTCTAAATAGGTTACAAGATCAAATTGCATTCCAAATTCCTCTGTTAGTGATTTCCGTCTCATTGTTTAGTATAAACAACTACTGACATCGAGGGAATCAGAGGTAGGCTCCATCCCACCCTTTTTTTTTTTTCATAAGAGTCAAGCCCACGCCCACACCCTAGTCCGAATTTCTAGGTACAGCCTGGCTTACAAAGTATCGTATATATCATGATGGTGTAAACTTTAACGTAAACCAATGATGTACATAATAAAGCAAATAATTGAAACTAAAATTTCTGACATATGATGGATGCAATAAGTGTAACTCTAGATCACAGAGGCTGCAGCAGCAGCTGGACCGAAGGAAATTAAGAACAAGAGTAGATATAGCTTCTGCGCAAATATCAAATTAAGAATGAAGTATAAGCCATTCCGAAATATAATTATATATGCTACGTTATGCTATGCTATGATCCATTATACTGGTTTTTATGCAAAGACTTCATCTTTGACATAGAAATTGCACTAACTTTCTCTCAGTAACGGAAGACAAGTGTAATATATAATGCAAATATTGGACATACAATAGCTTGCATCAAAAAAGAAAAATTTAAGTCACAAATTTTAGCTTTGATATATAATGACACAAAAGTGTCAGATGTACCGCATTGTTTATGAAGAGGAAAAAAGAAGATAGAGAATTTACGGTTTCCGTTAGATTTTCTTGGAGATCAAAATTGGAGGACAAAAAGGAAAAAAGGACTAACAATTATGAAGCACGGGTCGAATTGAATTGGATCCAACCAAGAGAAAAGTAAGGCCATCTCCAACCCAAGCCCTCAAATCGAGAATTGAGAATTTTTCCTCAAAATTCATCTCCATTTCATCCTCAAAATGAGAGAATTTCTTCCAAATTTTTCAGAGAAGAACTCTCTCCTCAATTTGAGAAGAGAGAAAAAAATCCTCAAATTTAAGGATCCACTATTCATGACAATTTTGTCCTTCAAATTTTAGCTAATTACTAATATATCCTACATACGTTAAAAACTAACTTAATTAACTACCATATTTTCTAATTTATAATTATAAATAATATAATTATTATACTATTAAAATATTTTTGTTGAGATCTTCAAATAGAATCTAATATTGAATATATTTTTTATTTTATTTTATTAGATTTATTTGATTAATAAAATAATATTTAAATAATTTGGCAGAAATTAATAGAATAACATCAAACTTTCTAGAATTAAAATATATTGACTTAAAAATACATAAACAAGTACATCAAAATTAAAATAACACAACCAAAAATATTAAATAATATAACGTTAATGTTATATTAAAAAAAACATAAAACAATACAACAAAATTTAAAATAATATTAAATAATATAATATTATCTTGGTAAATAATATTAATAATATAACGTTAATGTATATGATTATATTAAATAGTTGTAAAAAAAAATATGTAGAAATAAATAATGGTTGTTTATTATTTGATGATTGGTGGGTTGAAAATATAAAAATTTGAGGATAGTATAATATAAATTATTTCTTTTTTAGTCCTCAAATTGAGAAAACTTTTGAGGATGGATTGAGATGCGGGAGAATAGATGGATATCCAGTAACCCTACTGATTTGTCGAATAATTTAAAAACACACAAATATATCAAATTGAAACCAGATGTGAACTACTTGGCTTAACAAGTGCAAGCATAGAAACAATAATGGGCCTGGCTGGCTATTGCTGCTGCTGCTTTTCAAAAATTAGAAGCAGATCATTCTCTGCTTTCAAAGCTGTCTAAGAAATGATCTAGTTTGTCAGGAAAAATAAGCGGAAACTGAAGCAGCTTCCGCTGCAGCCTTCAAGAAAAATTAAGCAGCAGACATGGTTGAGGATGCAAGCAAAATTTACAAGAACGTTGTTGCTTTTCAAAAAGACAAATTGTTGCCAAAAGTCGTCCAAAAAAATTTAACCTGACCTTTTCTAATGTTTTCCGATGAGACGTTACCAAAAAGCTTTGGACAAAAATGCAAAAGCATAAGCAGCCTCCAAACCCAGCCTAACCAAACCAAGCTATGGTGCACAACGCATGCAGAAATTTTTGTATACATGGCAATGGAATTCATTCCTTCCTGGAGACCATACAAATCAAATGATAGTAATTATTTCGTTAAAAAGAAGGAAAAAATACTACTATGAAGTTTGGCCTTCAGAAGGCTAGGGCTGCCTATAAGTAACTAGGCAGGCAAATATAGTGCTTGTGACAATTATTATTCAGGAAAATATTTTGTTGCACTCTTTGTGGCACTCACTGGAATACTGCAATTTCCACATTTTGAAGTATGGTACCATAAATGTGTATTGGAAGTGAACAAAAGAAGTCAAATATACGTCCAGGGTGCTGCTGATTTTAAACTATTACCACATCGAAATACCCAATTCAGCACTTGAAAGTATCCGAGTAAAAAACACAAATTACAAAGTTAAGATTCTTAGAAAAGAATTCACCAAATATGAACTACAAAGTTACAAGTCTAACATACTAGAGAGAATCTAGCTGCCTAAATAAAGTCTACAAATAGCACTGTCATATCGGTATATAGAATCCACAGTCAAATGTTAGGACCCAAACCACACTAAATCAGACCGCATCCAAGAACCAATAACAAGAAGCAAAAAAGAAAACAGAAAACAGAAAGCCAAAAACAACCAGAATTTGCCAACAGACGGTAAATAATTATGAAATGTCTGATATATATACACAAATAGATGCAACCAAAAGCTGATGTCATCCCGGAATCTTCCGATGTGTAGAATAGATTGGACATCCCTTCAAGTTGATATTAGGAATTTCAGAATTCATCTGGCAAGACGCTGAATGGTCTTGCTGAGTGCTGGACTGTTTGTTTAAATGCTAATTGGAGTATCACGGACAAAGAAAGTCAGGTCTCCAGAAGGCAGCACACACTGATTTTCTTGCTGAGTGCTGGACTGTTTGTTTAAATGCTAATTGGAGTATCACTTAGACGAAGAAAGTCAGGTCCTCCGGAAGGCGGTACACAGTGAATTTCTTGCTGCTTGAAATACCGTCGGTCCCTCTTCATCAACAAGAACAAGATTCAGGAGTACTTCACACTGAATTTGTTGTTGATATTGCGGTATGTTGGTGTCAGCTCATACGGACTAAGAAACAGTCTTATTGGTATGGATTCCCCTACAAAAAGTCAGATAAAAGGCCATTTAAAATGAATTCTGGTTCACTGGTAAACTTTTCATTACTTCATTATAAAAATAACAAAAATATTTTGACTCAGGTGGTCCACATTTAAAGTATCTGTCACATACTTTGGCTAAGGTTGCAGATATAACTAGAGAAAATGACCTGCGAGGTCACGTCACTTTGTAGAATTATAAGCCACAGCATCTACCACAGATGGTACTCCGTTGGCAAGTCAGCAGAGTATTAATTTTATCGTGTATGCTTGTTCACCGAATAATGGGGCATTGCATACATTGTTTTAACAAGAGTTAGATTAAGTGGCGTCCCTAAGGTCCTTAACTTTGTTTTCATCGTAAAATTTGTTGGATCAACACTGATAGATAGAGTAACTATAGACATAGGGTTAGGAAGACTCTTACTAGACTATTTTGCCTAAGCAAATCTTTCTCATTCACGAAGTAAGGAACGAAAGAACAAACTGACTGAGACCTGAAATGACCATCCCTAATGCTTCACGAAAGAGGTAAGTATAGGAGGAAATAATGAGAGAAAAAAGCCGTAGATCAAAAAGAAAAACTCATAATTAATAGATTGCTTGTTAGATATCCCATCTCCGATAACTAGATGTCCAAATGTTTTCTTGAGTATCATACTTGATTCTTTTAATAGAACAGAAAAAAGGGTAAGATTTCTCAGGACATACGAACAAAAGAGACAATTGTACTCGTAATTACTGTAATACCCCACACCGCACGGTGCATTACGATGAATCGATAAGTGGAAGAAGTATTAATTCGGATTTGGTTTCATGTGCAGGCTTTACGCAGAACTTTCTGAGGTCGAGATATTGTCCCGTTGCGGACAGAAGCACGGTGTTGGCCTTGGGGATGGGATCGGTCGGGCTAGTTCAGAAGAAGGCGCGAGAGATCGTGTATCGCATCAGATAGTGTAGTCGGAATAATAGGCAGTGTCGGTTCGGCAGAACGATAGGCAGATACGTATATAGGTGAGCGGGCTCTGACCTTTCTCCTCTACTCTTTCATGCCTTAACAAAATACATTATTTGTGTGGAGGTAATATCACAGATTCAACGTGTGTGTGGTTCGGGTAACAGAAGTCGTAACATATATTGAACACTAAGATAGAACATTGAATAAGTATCGGAGCATGCATTAGTGCACGAGTATCGAACGGTAACGCTTTCGTCGACGCGAAGCGAGCAGTTGTGGCAACGTCACGGAAATGCCGGTATACGAAAGGTGGAAGCGTGCATCCTGTGCACGAGTATCAGACAGAACACTTCGTCAAGCGAAGCGTGCGGTTGCGGTTCGAAACCATGCAACTGTGTCGGAAGGGACATGGTGTCTATGGAATTATCGAAAGAGGTATAGTGTCCACGGAACATTGTGTCAAAAAGCGGCATGGTGACTCGATATGTCGGGACATACGGGTCGCCATCCAAAACATTGATCGATCAATCGGTTAATACCACGTATGGTATAGTGGGACTAGTAGACACGTACCTCGTTGTACTTACATTTGATATCATGCTTGCATTCTATAGTTAGCTATTCAAACGTTGCATGGTCGTGGACAACCTGTGCACAAGGTTTTGGTATTTCCTCGAACGGGAGCTCCGGGGTACCGGACCGTTAGACTTAGGAGAAAATTATAGTGCTTTAGAGCACGGTATAGCAGGACATCCATTAAGGCATTGCAACCTGCGGATGGATGGCGCTTCGCATACCTTAGAACGTGCTTCGGCGTGAGGCATTACGGACCTACAGTCGACTCGAACTGAGAGGACATACCGCAATGTCATGAACTAGTTCATGGTGTCGATATCACCAATGACCTGCATATAGATAAGTGTCGGCGCACTAGTGAATGTCTGATGCAAGGGAGGCAAATGTTCCCCTTGTATCAATGAAATAGTAGACGCATCAATTTTGGTTATAAGTCATGAAATGAGTGAAGCGGTTTAGCTTCTCTCTCTATTTTACTTGCGCGATTCAAATATAACCTGCTAGCATGCTTAGCTACTTACGTGATCGAGTATAACATGCGTACATGCTTACGTGATTACACTTACATGCGTGCATGCTTATGTGGACTACAATGTTTACCATGTATACATGATTTCCTGCTTTCGTAACATGTCATGAATATGAACTGAAATTCATCTAAGCTCTAATAGAAAGACCACCATATAAAACTGTATGCTTCAAATGATTACTTAGCGTCGGCTTAGACGAGTGGGTTAACTCGCTCACCACTACAAGATGTGTACTGATACCCAACCCCCCAGGTACGAAGGATCGCTCGGACGTACCAAAGACGTTGGAAGTTCGGATTGGCAACATGCATGTGTTCGGCCGGAATGCATGCTTGATATAAGAAGACATGATGTATAGAACAACGAGATCCTTTGTGAGCAAGAGAGACCATGAGTGTTATAAGCCAAATTGGCATATTCAATTGAGGCTATTGAGAGCCTTTATAACCGTTGCAATTATCAATAAAAAGCTTCGTTTCGTATACTCTGATGTGTTTTCTCTTGTGACTATATATTTCTTCCGCTGCAACGTGGTCGTTTCGAGATAACCATTATGTTTTATCTTCACTGTCTTGTACAAGTGCAATATAGACTTGTACGACATCACGTCCGGAGGGCAATTATCGACTCTTCGAAGTCGGGACGTGACAAATACCATGTATGCCACAATGGATAGTAGACAACTTTTTAGTTCTGGAAACAGAATTAGTGATTCTTAAGATGCCCTTGTAATTACTCGTACTAGAAGCTGAATTTTAAGAAAGTAACAAGAGAGAGAAAATCTTCCATCAACAAGGAACTGAGGAACCGCATGGTATACAGAGAACAAAATAAGGGGAAAACTAGAGAGAAACATAACCAATATAAAAGTAACATATTGCCCTTCGCTATCCATAGTGGAAATCATGCCAAGGTAAGGATTTTCTGAAGGAGGCGAAAGCTGCAGCTCTCTTAGAATGTCAGGAAGAAGAAAAAAAAAACATAGCAGGGAAAACAATTAAGGGAGTTATGATATCTGATTTACAAAGTATTATGTGGTTGTGGAGATGGATTCCTTGTAATACTTATTAGGCTTCCCATAGGACACCAGATCCACCCTATTCAGTGCCCGTAATGGAGATCATATAGTAAACTAGGCAAGAGTGAAGTGAAATACATATCACATCTTTTATTGGAACGCAAGTAGGTAACCATAATTATATAGATCATGTATGACATAAGTATCAACAAACAAGTGTAAATTGTCAAACATAAATACAAGATTTACCTCTTACAGGAGCGCCATCCATCAGTTCATATTTTGCGAGAGTCTCTGTCTCAACGTATGTGTTAGACCCTGATCCTGTAGACTCTCGACGTCTAATTTCAAGCTCCATATTTTTAATTTTGATTCTTACTAAGAGAAAGTATATTTTACCAATGATAACATCCTTGAGATGGTACCTAGATGAGATCTCCAATTAGCAAAAATGACAAAACTTCACTTCTGTTCAGCAGATAGGTTCATTACCGGACAAAATATTCAGGTTAGTTACTAGAACTTACTTGCTTTTGCTGTATTCAAACTCAATATGCAAGCAATCCTCAATTCCAACTTCCATCTGCAAAATAACCATGTACAAGATAAATACTGGATAAACTTTCATTAGATACACCTAAATGAGATAGGTCGGAAGTTGAACTTCCGGATTATTGATATTTATCTCAGTTCTTCCAGCGAAGTCTTCAATATGCTACTTTTTCATTTATAAATCATAGCTAAGGTGTTATAGTGTAATCCAAGTTATCCCTTCTATTAATTGTATCAAAATCTTTAGGTACACATATACATGCACAATAACTGATGATATATATATATATATATATATATATATATATATATATATATATATTCATGCTTATTACGTTTCAATCATTACAGATTCTAGAGATTCTGCATAACTTTTTTTGATGAATTATGCGTTGTATGATGCATTGTTGCACTGTTCTTGCGCATTGCATGTCTCAAAACCACGTAAGTCAATTTTTCTTCATTTTGTCTTCACTTGGCGTCACCTCTAACTTTCCACAAATACACTCATTTCTTATCATATCCTTTAATGTATCACAACATACAGCCATCTTAGCATTCTCATTCCAGCTACATTTAACTTTTCGGACATTTTGTTTCTTAATTGTCCAACACTTTGATCTATATAGCATTATTGGTCGTATATCAGTCTTATAGAATTTTTCTTTCAACTTCAAACGTGTATTACAATCACAAAGTACTCTAGAACTCTATTTCAACCATCTTGTTTTAATGTTATGCATGACATCCTTCTCAATCTTTTCATCATGTTGTGTTTCTTTTTTTATAGTATGCCGCCACTCGGACTCGGACTCTGACTCGAGCCGATCCTCCGAAATCCCGGCTTCGCGGGCCCGGGCCACACTGGAGAACGCATCTCTCGAAATAGATATCTTCCAATTTTGGAATATCCATGAAGCCTTTTTTTGAGTCATTTACTTCTTCTGCATGGTTATATCACTAAAGGTAAGCAAAAGTTTCCCTAGTGTCAGACAAGGCTTCAAAAGCAGAGTTGTAAGTTTATGTTCAACATAGTATTCATACTGGAAATTATGATCAAGGATTACTTTATTATAAATACCAAAACTATCACTCTTAAGTATCTCTTGTTCATCTATATAAACTCTCCCCTCATTTCTCTTTGACTACGGATTCAAATTACTTTTCATATACTATGTTTTTGTTCTACTAGTCATAAATTTCTTAGATTCAAAAGTCATATTTCTATTTTAGCATCTAAATATTCTCTACTCTCATCAAGCAACACAATATCATCAACAAACAGCATTCACCACGGAACCTCTTGGAAGTGCCAAGTAATTTCATCCATAACTTTCGCAAAAAAGAAAAGACTTAATAGGGAACGGATTAATATCACCTCGAATAGTAATAGGGTACAGATTACTATCGCCTCCAATAGTCTATACGGTCGTCGTAACTCTGTCATATATAACAAATGTTTTCTTCAAAATCCACGACATTATCTCCCTAGGTACTCGATCATATGTTTTCTAAGTCAATAAAAACACATGCAAATCTCTTTTTTTCTCTCGAAATCTTTCTATTAATCTTCTTAGTAAGTAAATGGCTTCCATAGCAGATATTTCCGACATAAAACCAAACCGACTCTCTGAAATTCTAGTCCATTTTATTCATCTTTGCTCAATCACTCTTTCCTATATGCACAATAACTAATGCCAATACCACACAAAATCAATAAATATTACATGCATACAATGTCAATGCCATTAAAATTAGAAAAAAAGTAGTTCAACATTTTAAGCACCATTTCTCAATCCAAAAAAAAACATTTTTAAGCACCTTTAATAGAGAAATATAAATTCATTTAATTAATTTTCGGGTATAAGAATAATTTAGGTGTTAACTTGGCATGAAAATCAGATGGTTCTGCACTGACCTTAATGCTGTTGTTAATTGTTGGAAGTGGTGTATAGTTGCGAACCTGATGAAGGAAGAAATAAATAAGACAAGTGAACAATGTATCACTAATTCAATAGATAACAATATCTTGAGAACTATTAACTAGCATGACTTCACATCCTGTTCAGTTATCTATGATTAAATTTCATGGTTATATAACAAAAGTGGACATTCACAATATCCCATTCTAGTAAGTTACCCAATCAATTATTGCTATTAAGATATGAAAGCCAAACTAAGGTCCTCCTCATATTTACAGCTTAGAGGTTTGAGACACTAAAAAGACAGAAAGTAAACTGTTCAATCAGAGGCATAAAATCACTTGTAAGAAATTTGAGCTTAATTCTCTCTCCTTATTTCACATTAGAGAGACATTTATCCACCATTGACACCAAAACAACAGTATCCATGCTCATGTACCAAAAGAAAAGCCCATGTGGATGTCTTTGTGCCCTCACTTTTCAAAAAATTACAAGTGGCCTAATAACAGTATTACCCGTGACGGCGTAGGAAACAGAAATGGAGGTAAAGTAACATTTCATCAAAGATCACAAGATTCTATCTGTTTCTCCAACAAAGGTTCATAGATATATACCAAAAAACGGGGCATATAATAGTTCGAATTACAATTGTGATGACAGTTTAGTATACATAAATTTACTTAGGTGGAGGCTTATGATAGAATTACCAAGAAATCCCGGTGCTCTACAATGTTGCTGACATAGTTACGGCTGACTGTTAGTTTTAAAACATACCTGCAAGTTTATAAAAATTATCCATCAGTAACTAGACATCAGTATTTGATAAATCATGCTTACTAAAACTTTACTGCTCATAAAATTATGTACAAAAATGAAGGTTTAGTTTTGCCATTAACAAAAGGTTAACTGAAACAAAAATAATCAAGCTACAAATGGCTACATATAACCGCCAAAAACAACTATAAAACATAAGGATATAGCAAGTTTGATGTCACAATATTGTAAAAAAGGGTCTACTTATTGAGGTGTTTATTTCCCATGCAGGGGCAGATCGAAGTAGAACCCAGGGGGGCTCAACCCCCCCTGTTGGAATTAAAAAAAAACATATAGGTGCTCTATTAAAATTTTGATAAAAAAATATAGTTGATTTACGGATTTGAACCTTGTATCTAATAAATAAATAACAAGCTTACAACCAAAGGCTAATTCACTTCTTGTGTTAGAAATTATATTCTTAGTGTATTTGATATTTTACAGATAGTAGTTCAAGGCCTGGTCTGGTACAGCCTAAAGCATGTTCACTCCAAAAATCCATGTTGTATCATGTTGGACACGTGTCCGACACGCCATGGACACTCCAAAATACACTGACACACTAAAATAGGTGCCAAATCCGTGTCGCCATGTCCGAATGTGTCAGTGTCATATCCATGACAGTGCAACATAGTACACTTGTCTAGGCGGCTTCTGCTTTTTTTTTTCAAAAGCAGCAGTAAAGTGTGTTTAATGGAACCTGCTTCTGCTTATTTTCTTGATAAGCTACTGCTGTTAGCAGCTTTTGAAAGCAAGGTGGACTTACTTTCAAAATGTGCTTCCGTTTATCCTTTTTGGTTAGCAGCTTTTGAAAGCAGGGTAGACTTGCTTTCAAAATGTGCTTCTGTTTATCCTTTTTGGTAAGCTTAAGCAATACCAAACCCAGTCGCAGAGGCCGCTAGTGGGGATAGACCAAACAAGACGGATAGCAACAAGGAATATGAATCTTTTATTAAGATATGACCCATAATGAAGCTAAATAAACTAAAAGGCCTTTTGTAATCGACCCAGATATTTCAAATAAAAGTTTCATTGTCATTGTTGCTGCTGTACAAATGAGGAAAAAGATATTATGAATAAAGAGATTACAGTATAATGATGGCTTAATCAAGGTAATCAAAGGCACAAGACGCACTCGAGGCGCAAAATGTCTATATCGTCCAAGGCGCAAGGCGCACTTAAGGCACGCGCCCAACCGAAGCGAGGAGCAAATATAAAAAATAATAAAAATATACATAGATAAATAAATAAATTAGTAACAAAAGAAATAAAATCAAATAAGATATTAAAACAAACAAAAATATGTTAAAACAAAACAAGTGAACTAGCAAAGTAGCAGTAGCGGTCAACAAAACTAACAAGAGTTTGTATTATCCCCACCACGCTTAAATTTTAGTTTTTTCGGTTCAACTGTAACCAACTACTTGTACGAGGTAAGGGTTATCTCCCTCCTTCAAAAAAAATTGTATAAATAAAAAAACCACAAGGCGCGCCTTCTCTTGGTTGCACCTTGCAGAAAGGCACGCCTAAGGCTCGCCTTGGATGCGTATAGAGAAAAGCGCCTTACATAGTGATGTGCGAGGCACAGCTGTTGTACCTTTCTGCAAGGTGTGCCTTTGACTACCATGGGCTTAATAAACATGCATATAACTTGATGTACTCGATGAGGTTACTCGTAACGAATTACGGTCCCAAGATTGTAGATCACCCTAAATGTATATGGCGTGACAACAGGTTTGTAGCTGAACGAATGGATCCCTGATCTCAATGGATCCCTGATCTCACTCTTCAAACACAGTAATTCTCTTCAACCAAACAAAAGCTAATGCAAGCTATAAAAGATTTACAGTGAACTAGCAAGAATGCAAGAGAAATATTTGCAACTTCAAGCAGTAATAAAAATACAAAGTTCATCTTGGAAGAAACATTATAGAGGAAGCTAAATTTGGTTACTAAACAAAACGTGTAATAAATAACAACGAATTACCTCAATCTCACGTTCACGCCATTGTATGACTCGTATGGCATTTCCACTGTAGAGAACTCAAATGGATATGTCTTCTTTTCATATATTTCACCAGGTACATCTAATTCACGAACTGCATAATGATAAATTCAGAATTATATAATGGGCGATATATTTTTCTTTTGAGACTAAATGGTGGGAGAAAAGATACCCACGTGTTTCAATAATGGTTAACAAGACAGAGACCCGATTACAAGGAGAACTCTCGAAACAAAAACTCAAGAAAAAACATGAAACAAACCTTAGAAAACAAAAGCGGCACAACTTGTCGGCTAGTTAAGAGCTCCCCAACTAGAGTCCATGTCCTTCACTGAGAAAAGTCGGACAATTTTCCACATCTTCAGTTTAATCTTGTTCTGTCGCATCTCGTGACACACAGTGAAGTCCTGTCTCATCTTGTGGCAGTCATTACCACCCTCACGTAGCCCGTGACCCCTGTTGCAGCATTTGGCTCATTCCACAACAACGGTGTTGCCTGTTGTTGCCCACTCGGATCGCACGACAATAATTGGCCCTTACGCATCTAGACACCCATTGATATCCTTACGCATCTTGCAGCATCCATTGCCAACCTCGTGCATCTAGGGCATCCATTGCTACCATTGTACATCTAATGGCACCCATGTCCCCCCCCCCCCCCCCCAACCCCACCCCACCCCACCCCCCCACCAAATCTTGTTTCATTGTTGCCATCCCAATGCATTTAGCGGAACCCCTTGTGGCCCCTTTGCCACCCCAATGTACCTTAACCTTTGTGATGTCTGTTGATGTGCATCTAATAAAACTTATTGCCACACCAGCACATCCTGCGGCACAATTATGTCCTAGTGCATCTTTGCGGCCTTCCGTAGCGGCCCTCATGCACCAATCAGCACCATGTTGCTATATTGGCACATCCCTGTGTATTGCCTCTCTTGCAAATCAATCAACACCACTTATTGTCCTGATGATCCCATCGTAAGTCATCGCCTCTCACACATCAATCAACATTGTTGTCCTGGTGCATCCTACAACATCAGATGCCATCCTCACACATAAGTGACATAACGCGCATGTTGTGGCATTCGTCGTCATCACAGCACATCCAACGGTGCACCCGTTGCCACTCTCACGCATCATCCAGCACCTGTTGTTGCCCTTCGCTAAAGTCCCTGTCACTTCACCTAAACCCTAGAGTTGTAGAGAGATGAGTGTTGTATATTTCTACATGCCCCCACAACGAAGGGTCATTTTGGGCAGTGAGTTGGACTCACACAGGTATATTTTCTTAGAAAATTAGCTTAAAATATGCTTCAAACTATATTCAAACCTAGGTTTGATACCATGTTAAAGCCCATTCGCTACACAAAAATTCTAAAGTGTTGATGAGGGATGACAGTTATGTATTACTATTGTTCCCATCCATCAATCAATAGAGATGTAATCCCATAACATTCTGTAGCACCCATTATCCTTCTCGCATCTCTCTTTCCCTTCAACATCTCACAACCCATTATCATCCCATGCTTCTTGCAACAACAGCCTTTGTCATGCTCGTTGACTGGAATGTTCTGAAATTCTCAACCACCCAAAGCATTTTTTTTTTTTAAAAGGACGGTACGACGACATTCTCCAACTTGCTCCCTATGTTGCACCTTGCATGGATACCGTACTATTCGGATATGATAACACGAACACAAGATCGATTTTGGTCTATTCTAATGTATGTTGGAGTGCCCATGTCGTATCCGACACAAACATGGCACCGATTTTCGGGATGTATGTGCTTCCTAAATTATGGCACATTGTAATGAAATAAGGAATGGATGAGTTGTGGAAAACCAAGGTGCCATGTCCGATCGTTCCCAGCCAAAAAATACATAACCAAGGTGCCATACCCGGCCATCCCCAGCTAAAAATAATAATTAATATCAGGGCCCGAAAGGAGAGGGGATTTGGCTAAAGGTTTGGCCAACTCCAAGCCTTAGTCACTTAATTTTAACCCAAATATTTTGTTGTTGTTGTGGTGTGCGTGTGTGTTTTTTTTTCTTTTTCTTTTTTTTTGGGGGGGGAGGGGGGGGGGGGGGGGGGGGGGGGGGGAGGGTTGGATCGACTCTCATTGAAGAGCATGTGGTTATGTGATTAATTGATGCATCATGATAGTGTCCCCCAATCTATTTATTTCACACCCTCCCAGAAATGCTAGCAAGATGTGGTCAACGACGGTCTAATATTATGAAACTTGGAGAGAGGTTATAAACATGTATATACTAATTAAAATTAAAACATAAGAGAGACATATACAGTAAATAAAAGGTTCTCCGGATAAACACCAAAAGAAAATAAAGCCAGACCTTTTCGTATTCTTTGGGATACTTTAATGAACAACAAAATAATCATATAACATGAAAAGGTAATACAAAGACTGGGTTGTTGTGACATGGTCATGTTCAATTAGACGGACTTAATGGTAATATGCACTTGTTTTCTTTGCAGTCAAACGATAATAAGGAGTAAGACTTGGTAGACATTCGTATAGGATAGCGACTATGCAAATAAGGTAGTGAGTATGACCTGCTGTTAAAAATTCATCAAAAAAGATCTCCCCAAAAAAAGTATCAGCTCACCTAGGGATGTGAAGTCATAAAAATTCCCTCTGTCAAAGTATAGCTCTGCAAGAATACAAGAACAGCAATTCTGGTAAGTAAGCAAACCTAATGTCAAACAAATTGGAAGTATACATTGTACAGACAAATTCAGCTCCGAACTACAGTAATGTCATTCAAGTTGGGACCCCCCCCCCCCCCCCCCCCCCCCACACACACACACACAATATGGAGAGGTGTTTCTGTGACTCGAACATGCATCCTCCAATATGCTCAGTAAATCATATATTTGTTTATATTTTGTCACCCGTACAAATTTCTCGAACAAGCTGCCTATCAAAATGCATTTTAACTGGTAACCTTCATAGCAGTGAATACTTTCAATGACGAAGATACACGTATAACCAATCACATCGCTGATCTGGGATCTAAAAGATAAACAGATGATAAGGACAAGACAAAGAACACTAAATAGGAAAAGTTAACTGTTTTCTTCCAAACAGTATATCCTTCTACCAAACCATTTCCCATCGAAATTCGATTTTAAGTCTTCTGTAAACTAGCATAACTTATGAAATAAGGGAGTACAAATTGATGGACAAGATATACCTAGGAACCATAGTTTTTGTTGGATTGATCATTCATCATGATGCAGAGATTTGGAAGGATGTTATTAGTAAAAGGCTAAATTTCAACTTGCTACCCTCAACTATACATATTTTTCAACTTGATGTCCTAAACTTTTTTAATTACCAACTTTATACCATCAACTATTGAATATTTTCAACTTCATATCCTAAAAAAAATCCCGAAAATACTCCTCCCCCCTCTCCCCTCCACCCCCCCCCCCTCTGGCCTCTCTCCAGCGAGGACCCCCCCCCCCCCTCCGGTGATGGCAGCGGTGAGCAGCAGCGGCAGAGGGAGGAGGGGGGTGGTGGAAGCGGGGGGTGGGGGCGGTGGGAAGGAGGGGGGCAAAGGGAGGAGGGGGGTGGTGGCAGCGGGAGGGGGTGGGGGGTTGTGGTGGCGGCGGCGGGAGGAAGGCACGGGAGAGGGGGGGGCCTGCGGGAGGAGAAGGGGGGGAGGAGATGGTCAGCAAGTGGTGGGAATAGAGAAAGAGGTGTGTGGGGAGAGGGGTGGGTGTAGTTTAGGAAAAAAAATAGGGTATCAACTTATAGATAAAAATAGTTTAGGGTATTAAGTTGAAAAAGGGAGATAGTTGAGGGTAGCAAGTTGAAATTTAGTCTTAGTAAAACTAAAACAGGATGGTCCAAATTGAAGAATGCTTCTTGAGTGCTTAGTGATCACGAGATACCATTGAAACGTTGAAGTTGAAAAGAAATGTTTTATTAGACAACCATTCGATGAGCCATGTTTTATAGGAACGAGTGTTGGGCAATCAAAAACATGTCCAAAATGAGTGTGGCTGAAATGAGAATCTTAAAATGGATTGAGTGTCAATACATAGATAAGAAATTAGCATATCTGTGGGAAGTGCACCAATTGACGATAACATAAGAGAAATTTTGCTAAGATAGTGTCGGCATGTGCAGTGCAACCAGTTAGATTGGGGATAAGATATTATTTAAAGGAGTTGTTAGGCATAGAGATAGGTCTAAAAGACTTGGATTGAGGCTGTAACAATGTTCTAAAATCGGCCTAGGCGGCGTCTAGTGTCCGTCCGATGTCCGCCTAGGCACCCACCTAGGCCCCCCTCGACCTCCGACTATGCATGTTTTGGGATTTTATGGAGTTTTAATGCAATTTTCAGTGGGGGGAGAGACCGTGGCATGCTAGGCACCCACCCGACAAGCGCCTTTTACAACCTTGAGCAGTAACAAATGATATGGTTTTTGTTAAATTTAGAGCGGATAGGGTGGAACATTGCCTTAATAGTTAATATAGCTGAATGAAAGAAAATGAAACAGATAGCCAACCCCAAAATTTTGGAATAAGTACTTTGTTGTAAACTGGCATCATTTCCCCAGGGTGTTATATTATTGGCTAAAACAACCATGGTTAACATAGCCTGCCAAAATATACTTTCAATTCCAAAAATGCATCTGAGAGACTGATATTATTGATAAATACTGCCCTTTGTAGGTTATCGTATTAGTTATGTGGCATGATACAAATCAAAGAACGAAGTTAAATATGTAACTCATGAGATCAAATGTAAAATAAAGAGGCGAAGTTAGAAACAGACCTATCTGACCCAGAAGCTCAATTTTGACACCTGTATGTTCGACCTTTTTACCATGACTGGGTTCTATAGATACCTGCAAATTTAAGATTTCAACAACACTGATATCTGTTAATTATGTGTTTGGACAGTAACAATGTACAATAAATACCTCCCCAAATATGTTTTCTTGGCTTTGAAAAAGTGGGACCATGGTAGTCCGACCATTTTCCTTCTTTATAGAAGCCTGAATGAACAAAAAGAAGAATTGGGAAACTAACAATATGATCGCCAAAATTTTATCAGTACTCTAGCTTATGTTCAAAATAATATTCGAGGATAAGAACTCCCTATGGTCTCTCTTGAGTTAAAGACAAAATATTACAAGCAACAGTGACATGGCGCATAAAGATAAACTTCCTTAAAGATCCAAAATGTAAAGGCTAGAAATTCTCGAGGAGGTCATTATGTCAACGAATCAAAACTAACCACAGATATACAACTGTTTAGTTGCATTTACATGTTAAATTCAAATGCAAACATGACTCAAATGTTTTAGCACCTCAGAGAAAATGGTATGAAATGCATTATTCCACATATGCAACCTCATTATACTAGTTCTTCGAAATTGGTGATAGGAAAGAATGAAAAATTGATGATTTGGTACATAGTTACTTAAGCTGAAAGGAAACTTTCAAGACAGAGGAATGTTCAACAACAAGAATTGAATATCTCAGAATTCATGTTAGTAAATATCAACTACATCAGCCTGTCTCTGGAAACTAACAAGTTGGTTACTGAGGTAAACAAGGGTTCCTAATAACTGATTCGGATAATCCTGCGAAAGTGGAATACAGTAACTTGATTGCTAAGGCATAATAACTCCTAAGAAATAATTGGAGATTTGAAATATGAACATATATAGGGATTATTTTTAGTTCCCTCAGAGGTTAAAACTTAAAATGAAACCTAAAAAATTTGCATGGAGATAAAGTTCCTCAATTGCCAGCTTTCCAAGATTTGCTACTAGCAAGTTTTATATATCTCTACCAAGAGGTGTCAAACAGACTGGGTCGGGTCAGATTTTGGTTGACCCCTTTAAGCTCAACTCAAACCAACCCGTTTGTGTCAGACCTGTTTAGGGTAAACCCAACCCGTCAAAAACTGGGCTAACCCAACCAAACCCGTTTAACCCAAAATCTTAATTCTTGCCATAAGTGGCGGTACAGCATGCGGCTCTGACATCACTAGTGACTAGTGACATTGTGAGCAACCATAGAGGATGGAGGAGCAAACGGCTATAGAGAGAATGAAGGAGGTATTGTGGCTCGACAGACCAAAAGAGGAACTATGAAGAAACTGAGGCGGTGGAGGCAGGTGTGCCGATAGGGCCGTGGAGGCGGCATTAGGTGTGTGATCGGCCATGGAGGCGGCAGCAACACAAGCTTCTAGGGGTTGGAAGAAGAAATGAGGACGACTTAGGGGTTGGAAGAAGAAAGGATGTGTGATGTGATTTGTGAATGCGGCTGTGAAGAAATTAGGCTTAGGATTTAAGTTTTAAACGGGTCACCACCCTTGATCCAGACGTGGCCAATTTATTAAACGGATTAGGAAGGTCGACCCGTTTTCGACACCTAACCTAAACCTGCCTAAGAAGTCGTGTTTGCAACAGAGTTAGTAGGGGTTAAGTGGGTTGTAGGCAACGAGACGGCAAAGAACCAAAAGGCCTAGGTGATGTCTCAAGGCTGCTCGACAGAGGCCTCGAGACAACATTTTGGGGTGTGTACAGTAGGTAAATTAACACAAATCCTGTAGTTTTTTACTGACCTGGTTTTTCGGTGTCATGTGGGGTTCTAAACTTCTAAACCTTTATTTCTACTTGATGTAATATTGTAGACTTTGTTCATTAGTGTGATATCTCATGTTGTTTCAATGATTTGATAACATTAATACCTGGACATAGAAGTTGAATTATTGTCAGTGTCGTCAGAAACTCTCTCCTGACAACATGACACCAAAATTTTGAGCAAAAGAAGTGAGAAGTGGAGTCGATTTGGAAAGAAAGATAGGGACAGAGAGAGTCAAAATTAGGAATAGTAATGTGGCACTCTTCCCTACTTCATTTCATGTGGTTGGACTTGGGTCTGAGTTAATACATAGGATAGGATGGCTTCAAATTCGAGGTTTGGTGAGGTGGTCGAGGCGGAATTTGGCTGCCTAGGCACTCAAGACAGGTTCCTCGTGTAGCTAGATGGGACCTCATGACCAATCCTCCATAGTTGCCTACATGCTAACATGTTAAAGAGGCCCTAGGTTAGGTGGCTGCTTTTTAAAAGCTTAGGTGGGTCAAGCCCAAATTGTCACCCTTATCTCTACAACTATAGGCATGGCTTATTTTTTAGTTCCTTCCAAGTGGTGAATTTTTTTTTAATTAGTTGTTTCATAATGTATGTAGGATTCTAAACCAATGCGTTGTGCTGACATAAGCAATGTATTGTTATGTACCTACCCTTGTAAATGTGTTCAATAATGCATGAAGAATAGCCATCTCAGTTCTTAATAATAAATCGCATGAAAGCCTACCAGGTTCTCACCCAATTAATTCTTCGTTGCACACATTGTATACTGACCTATTTTATGCTTTATTGGAGACATAACTTAGGTTTATTCAAAACCAATGGACATTGTCCATAATGCATTATTATAAACATAGTAAACAAGCTTTCTAAAAAATCGATACATATCTCGACAATATTCCAAATGGAAAGAATTTTGTACAGTTCCAACAGTCCCGCAAGGGGCCATGTAAAACAGTGTTTTGCCATGAATACTAACTATTATACCTGTTTTCGGGTTCTCTCATCAGAAAATGTGATGGCGATGTTACACGGCGGTTTGAATGCTCCAATAAGATAATTCTGAAATAAAACATTTATATTAGTGAAAAATAAAAAACCAGTCAAATGACATAAGTGGTTTATGCATAGAATCCATGTGTATACGCATGCAAGAACTAGAAGCAGGATACAAATGAGTCATAAGCCTCTTTTAACTTAGAAATTTGATTTAGACATGTTTAAAGGGGTAAAACCGATTCGTCCATGTTATGATCTAGTAGATGGAAACAACAACAATAGCATACATATTACAACAGTAAAACAAGATATTCCAGAATATATTCCAGAATCATTTTCTTTCAAGAGAATTAACATATCTGTTCTCCAATTTATAAGTTAGGACTTGGGAATTGCTATTCTCAAACTTCTAGTAGACATTTGGGATTATTTTCTTGAACTCCCTTTTGATAAAAAAAAACTTCATAAAAATGGAAACCTCTTTGTTTTGACCAAACATGCATGCAAAATGCAAAAAACAGAAGAAAAAAAACTTCATTTGCGGTAAAAGCTAAAAGCACACCCCAAATATTAAAATTACAAGCATACCCATAAATGGAACTTTCTCTTTTTAACAGATAAAGACTGTAATCTTCAGTAGAAATTTTACAATTCTTAGTTCCTTCCCTATATCCTACCGCAGCAGGAAAAAAAATTGCACAATCCTATCTCTACTACTACCACAATTTTTAGATGGTTCATGGTTGTCTAAACAAGTTTCACAACCACCTGATACTATAAAATCAATTATAATTGTTTTCCTACTGATCATTCAATACATGGGCTTTCTAATAAAATTACTCGCTTTTCTTTTCACCATGTTTGGAGTCCATAGTGTTATCACCTATAAATAACTCATAACTGATAATGCACAGACACGGATACTACACAGGCAACATGGGCATGACACCTACTTTTGGTGTGTGTGTCCTAGTGTATTTTGAAGTGTTCGAATTGTGTCTGATACGTGTCTGACATGATACAGTCCACATTTTTTGGAGTCTAGTTTCCTATATCATAACCTACTAATTGTTAGATCAAAACATTTTCTAATAAAATATAACTCATAACCTAGTAGTTGTTAGATCACAAACATTTTCTAAGAAAACGGTGAACATTTTCGACACGATTCACAACCGCATAGTAGGAAACATAAGAAAAAAAAAAAGCACTTGAAAATGACAACCTTGGAGTAATAAAAAAAAACCTAATTTGATGCTGATGTCAAAAATTTACGCTCCATAAATAATCATCAAGAAGAACATACCATGGCTCAAAGACTACCAAAACGAATCCTTTCTTGGACCTGCAATCAAAAACGCAACAATCAGAAGAAGAAGGATCGAGTCAAATATAGACCTAAACAAGAATTTTAAAGATCCGACTAAATAATGCAAAGATCTGATGGTGTAGATCAAATAACATAAACAAAACCAAACAAAACAAAATCATCGACTGGAATAAAACGAGAATTCAAGGAGAAGAATTTCACCGAGTACTGTGTTGATCCCTAATCTCTACGTCCCGCAAAACCCTAATCGCGCCCCTCCCTCTCTCTCTCTCTCTCTCTCTCTATCTCTCTCTGTCCTTCTCCGGAGGGATTCGGTGGCGGTAACGAGAGATCCGGTGATCGAGATCCGGCGATCGCCGGCGGATGATCCGACGGAGACGGAGTCACGGATAGAGGGACCCTCTCCGTTAAGTTTCTCGTCGTTTTCTCACTAAACTCCCTTTTCCTTATTTTTGCACTTGGCAACTAAATACAGCTGTTTTATGTTCAGGTCTCCACTAACATCTGAGCTTCTAGAGTTATTTCATTAAATTAAACTAGTATATATGCACGTGCTTTGCACGTATATTGGAGTGAATGATATCAATGAGTTAGTTTATTTCTACTGCTTTTAATTATATAGGTTAATGGTTCAACCCTTCGAATTCTTTGGTAACAATTTAAAAGACTTAGCAAGTAGCATGAACCCTTTGATTTCCGTAAATGGTTGTCATTATTGCATCTCTTAAATGGTTGTCAGTGGAATTTATTGTAGGTATTCTTTTTAATTACTAAATATGTTGAAGGGTATTTTTGGAACGAAAATTTTTCACGGTGAAGCCTAGTTTTGACATTATATAGTAGAATAGACTAGTGTATATATATATATATATATATATATATATATATATATATATATATATATATCACTTAGTTCATATCATACTACTTGAAAAAAATAAACAATAATTTCTTAATTTTTACTATTTGAGATTAGCAAACAACAGCTCTTTAATGTTCTACTACTTGGAAAGAGCAAATAACAGTCTCTCTTAAATGTTTTTTCTATACATAATTATTTAATTATTGATGTTAAATTTAATGAACAATTTTAATTATGATACATAGATAAGGACACTTTTGGAATATAAAAGTTTCACAGTCTTAATTTTTCATATTATATAGTAGTACAGATATATTTAGCTATATTGAGTCATTATTATTCAAGAAATTTAAACTTTATATTTATTTAAAAAAAATTAGCATTTGTTTTATTTTATTTTGTAAATACATATATTAGAACACTATTCCAATAATCTATTTCAACCCAAAAACGTTGATCAACCCGTGACATTATTCATATAAAAAGTCTTGACTAAAGAAATTTAGTAAAATAAGTGGCATGAACCATCCATCATATTAGATCAATAACGTGCATGTATATTGCATGCAAGTAAAAAGTAAAAAAAAAAAAAAAAATTATAATTTGCTTTACATTACGTTGTTCCCTAGATTGAATTCACCTAGCGAGCCAGAAAGTCTCTCATTTTAACTAAATTAGTTAGAGGTGTTTAATTACAATGAGGTGTTTAACTATAGTTAAATAATATTATATAGTTAAATAATTAATTAGAATATATTTAATTTTATATTTTATTTATCTTAGAATATATATACGACTTAGACGATTTATTCTGAATCGTTTTCAAACCATTTTATAAATAGTAGAGATACATAAAGTAATAGAGCTTGGATTGTACGTCTTATACTTGGTTGTAAGAGCATCCTTAGTATATGGTGAATTGCATCGTGAGGCCTAAACGATACAATTGGTCAAAACCTACAATGAAAAAGAAGGTTAACGTAGAATGGGTTGGTTATGTATGAGAATAGTAGAAAATAATAAAGTGACATTTGGTCCTAAAGATTGTGTAGTCAAAATTAAATGTAGAAAAAATAATGTAAAATCTAGAATCTAAAAATTGTGGCTCCAAATTGGGACCCATGTTAGCAATCACCCGAATAAAACGCATATAATATGCGAATTTTTTCGTATCTTTCATAAACATATAATACTTACGTACTTTTGAAAGATTTGGATTAATACGCAAATTTTAAGGTTGTAACGTTTGAAACACGTATCGTACGAATACGTATAATACTTACGTATTTTTGAAAGAAAAAATCTTATATACAACTTATTTAATTAACAAAAAATAAATTCAACAGTCTTGTTTCTTGCATCTGTGATCATTTGTGGGATGGGATAAAAATGTGGACTTATAAATTTGTGTTTAATAAGTTGTTTGCTTGTTAATTTATTAGGGACAAAAAAATATATGTTAAATTTTTAGTACCGAATTTGTTTATTTGAAAAGTACTAAACATGAATTGAATCTAATCTGTATGTTTATCGTTTGACGAATATTTGACCAAAAAAAAATTGGGTCCAGTTTGTATTTGGTAAATTTTGTAGCCCAAATATGGTCAAAGATTTTATTTGGTATAATTTATAAACCTACATTAAATGTAAGATTTGATTAGATTTTAAATTTATGTCAAATATTTAATTTGACCATACTTGGACGTTCATAATTGGTGTTGGACTTTTTTAGGTGGAATATGATTCTTATTTTAAGACTTTATATTTAGGAAATCCTATTATGACCTAAAATATGATTTCTCATCCTATCAATATAGGAGGAGGGTGGAGGCAAAAAGGATAGCACAAGTTGAAGATTCGGGGTGCTCGTCCACAGGAAATATAAGAAAAAGTATGTGCTTTGCTCTTAGAATTTCGTCATCCAAGACAGAAGGAATAAGAAGATCTGATTGAGGATTCGTCGCATTCGCTTAGGGAGATTATTACGGGTTGGTGAGTGATTTCAATTATAATCTCTTTCTTTTATTCTTGAGTGTGGTGAGGGGATTGAATCTATTAGGGCAAATGGTTCAATATTGATTTTGTCAATATTGTAATTTCACCTGAGTTATAAATGTTAAAATTTGTCCAGGGACGTAGTCACCGCCATATACTTGTCTTTATCTGTGCTTGGTATTCGTTAGACAGGGGTTGGTTATCTCAGGTGGGTTGGCCTAAAATTTTCGCTGCGGGTACTCTCAGACACGGTGTCGGAATGCTTATAGGGCGTGTCCGATTTCTAATATCTGGTATCAGAGCTACTGGTTTTGGTTCTGGCAACTATGTCTACGGAGCAGATGAACACTCGTATGATCACCCTCACAGAAAAAAAAATTGGACAATTTGGAAGCCAAGGATGGAGGATTTACTCTGGTGCAAGGACTTGCATGGTCCGTTGGAGGGCAACAATGCTAAGCCATCAGACAAAGCTGCTGAAGACTGCAAACGACTGGATCGGAAGGCCGTTGGATTCATCCGCCAATGGCTGGACCACGTGTGCATGGAGAGTTTGGCAAAAGCATTGTGGGAGAAGCTGCATTCGTTGTACGAAAGAAAGACTGCTGGCAATAAGGCATTTCTGATTCGTCAACTCGTTAACTCGAAGTACACGAAGGGTGCCCAGTGGCACAACATCTGAACGAGATTCAGGGTATTATCAATCAGCTGTCTACGATGAAGATGGTGATTGATGATGAGCTTCAGGCCCTTTTGCTTTTGAATTCTCTGCCAGAAAGTTGGGAGACGTTGGTGGTCTCGGTGAGCAACTCCGCGCCTGGTGGAGTTGTCACGACGGAGGCAGTTAAAAGCAGCTTGTTAAACGAGAAGATCTGGCATAAGCAAGTGAAATCGTTGTAGGAGTCCGCTCTGGTGGCTTCCTACGGGAAGGGAAGACCCAAGTGTAAACCCCCTGATTTTTCAAGAATTTTTAAATTTGGATTTTTCACAATTTTCTGGAATTTTCTGTAATTAAAATCAGGGTTCTAATTATTAAATAATTTTAAAATAATTTTAAAATATATTAAAATATTATGAAAATAATATTTTTGTGTGTAAAATAAAAAACTGGACTTAGGGTAATTTTTTGGGAATTTATCGGGCCCCGGACCTATTTTTAATCACCTAAAAACTGTTTTTATTTATTTTAATTATTATTATTTATTTAATTATTTATTTAAATACTTAAACCCCAGCCCAACAGAGCCCAGCCCTAACCCTAGCCCGGCCCATTCGGCCTAGCGGGTCGGGTCGGGTCCACCCGCACCCACCCGCAGACCCGCCCACGACCCCGACCCCGACCTCCCCGCCTCACCCGGCCACCCACGGCCCCGCCCGCCTATAAAAACCCCTGCTCCCTCTTCCTCCTCCCTCATCTCCCCCTTTGAACCCTAGCTCCGGTCACCTTCCCCCTAGCTCCGGCCAGCCGCTACCGCCTCGATCCCCTAGCCCAGTCGTCGCCGCCTCCGGTCCCGTCCGGCGAGCCCCTCCAGAACCACCACCTCCGCCTCCTCCCTCTTCCTTCCCCTCTCCTCCCAGCGCCGGCCGCCGGCCTCCCCTGGCCCATCTCCGCCTCCCCGAGAGCCGTCCAGCCCCTCGTCGAACCTCCGCCGCCCTGAGCCGCCCTTCCCGGGCGAGTCTCGGCCGAACCCGACCCCGGACACGGCAGGCAGACACAGCAGCATCGTGTTCCTTTTCGTCGTGTCGGACACGTGTCGGACACGAGAAATTCTAGTTTCTCGAGCCCTGTTCAGGTACCTGTTTCTCTCTCCTCGCTGTCCCGTTTTCGATTCTGTCAGTTGCGTTGCGTAGCCTGCATGACCCCCTCGGTGCCCGTACAACCCGCTCGGGGCATCGCGTCCTGTGGTGATCGCGAACCGCGATCCAAAAACAGGAAAACTAACACCATGTTTCACCCCGGAACCGAGTCTGCCCCGCCAAACGGGATGACTTGGACGCGTGCGGTCTTCAAAGATACGTGCGCGTCGTCGATACGGACGTGCAGGATTTCGCGGAAGTCGATTCGGGTGTGCGTGCACACCGGAATCAACGCGTATCTGCGGACACCTTCCCGTATTCGTCCTTTCTGGAACGCGTCCTAACTTTGTGTACACACGTCGGATCGAAACGAAACTTGCGCCATCGGACTCATAGCGATACGCTGGTCCTGTGACCCAAGTTTGGTTCGATTCTGAGAACGTTGACAGAATCGCGTGTCGTGGGCCCCACAGGCTCCACTTGACGGGCGATTTTGAGAACGGCTCATCGGAATCCAATTCTGGAAGTTCCGTTGGGTTCGTATCATCGTTCCTGACCTGTTGACACTAAGTTGGACTGATTTGGAGACCTTTGACCCTGATACGTTTTTTGGTGCAAAGCGGGCTCACATGTGGACCCCGTTTTGACCCGAAATTGTCATTTTTGCCCTTATCTCCAAATTGGACTCAAGGACAGGCATTTCTAGCTGATTAATATTTTCTGGATCTGATGGTAATGTTTATTTCAGCAACCGGAGTACCGTCTGCAATTCCAGCTGAAGTCAGAGCCACAATTGGAGCCGGAACCTCAGGCAAGTGTACCTTGCCAAACCCTGCAGCTTGCTACTTATTTCCTTGGCTTAATTTTGCATCAGTGGGCAAGTAGAGCTTGTCAACTCGCAGTGATTCCTGTTATAGTATTTTACTTGAGTTTCTTGTAGATTTCATATATAAACTTGTTTAACTGTTCAACCCAGGACCGAGTGACTTTACTTAGCGTCCGATTACTAGTCGGATGCCAACCCCGTACGCGAAGTTGTGTAACATCACATAGACATGGATACCGAGACCCGATATTTCTCGTACTTGTCTTATCAAGTACATCATAACCCAGGACACTTGACACTATTCATGAGACGGAATCTTCCTGAGATATTCATGGTGATTCTGTATAGGATACAGGTTTTATGACATAGACATTATATTCATAGACATTATATGACTTGCTGCATTAGATATGATTGTGCGTGTCATGGACATGAGACGTGTGATTACATTGGGTGGGGAGAGACACACAGGCTACAGGCTGATTTATATATTATTTACGATGAAGCTTAGACTCTATATCAGAGCTAGGCACTCTACTAGTGTTATATTTATTGTAAGGCCTCAGACTCTATATCAGAGCTAGGCACCCTACTAGTGATATTACTGCTACCGGCTCCCCGACACAGAGCTTGTAGTGGTCTCAGCCTGAGTTTTGGTGATGCTCTCATCTTGAATTTCACATAGATGGTTATATAGCTTACCCTATTTATCTCATTTACTATTACACTGCATTTTTGGCTTGTATCTTCTGTACCTTGTTACGTCCCTCTGAGGACCTGGTCCCCTGCCAGTTTTGCAGCATAGACCATTGTGAAGCCTGCCTGGAGTTGATGATGTGAGATCTACCCCGAGGTATACAGGACAGGAGCATTAGCAGGAGCACTTCTCGGAGCAGAACAGGAACTTGAGGACGAGATCGTGGCAGAAGACTTCTCCTGAGTACCGGCTTCATATACTCAGTATTTCTATTTCCAGTTGATTTATTTTCTGTCTATTTGCATTCGATGTACCAGACATATTCTCGGATTGTTCTCCGAGACACTTATTTGAGATTTGCTTATTTATTCTATTGCATTATTTCTGGCATTTAATCTGTGATTATCTGTTGTGGATGAGATTAGAATAACCTGGGACTTGTAATAATTGTTCTATTTACTGTGAGACTATAGCTTAAGCATGCCCTGATGGATCCATTAAATTGGGTTGTCCATCGGTACGTGCTGCTGGCCATTGCCACGTGTCCAGTCCCTCGGCATTTTGGGACTGGGGCGTGACACCAAGTCACAGGCGAGGACATGGGGAGTTCTAAGGATCTTGCGACTATGGACCGCAAGGAGGACCGTTATAACTATGGCGAAAGGGTCATATTGTAAAACCTCTAATTCTGAAAACCGTATTAATTATTTATTTATAATAGTTATGAGCTAAATAGAGGGAATAGATTTTTATTAATTTTTATTTAAGATGTATGTGCATTTAGGAGATTTATGGAGCCATTATAAATTTTTCCTAATTTATTCCATGTAGGAGACCCTTTGGACAGCTGCTAGCTTAATGGTATGCACTAATATAATTTTTAGAATTTTTTTTATGAATGGATATGTGTAAATATATATATATATATCTTTCCTATTGGATATCTACCCGAAACCCAAACCCCTTAGCCTACCCTACCCGCTTGAACCCGGACCCGTTAGGAGAAGAAAATATCAACAGTAGCAGTAGCAAAAACCAACTTTGCTTTTCCTTCTCCGCGCGTGTGAGCCTTCTCATTCCACCGCTTCTTAACACTAGTGTTACTAAACACCCCTCAACCGAAACCAAGACCAAAGAAAGAAAGAAAGAAACAGCAGCAACAGGGACTTTTGAGACCACAAAATTTCTCCTAATTAGCACATAATTACTATAATTAAATTATTAATTAATAAAAAAATATGGTTTTTTTTTGAAATAGGGGTTTTACAAAAGCTCCTTGCAACCACTAGCTTCTAATCTCTTTAGATGGTAAGGATGAGGGAATTTGAGAAAAAATTGGGGTAGAATTGATGAAAAGATGAACTATTGGGGAAGAACACTAATTATGAATTATTTGGGGATGAAGAATGAGAGGAGAGAGAATTTTCTCCCTAAAAACTAGGTCGGCCCCCTCTTCCTCCTTCCTCAAGCAATGTGGAATGTCTTAATTATCCCTATTGGGTTGTCATGAAGAATTAATTAGTGAGGAATTTTCTAATCCTAATGTGTGTTCAATCTAATTTCTAAATAATGAGAATGGTAACTTAGATTGAGTCTAATGTGAGTAGTCCAACTATGGATCCAAATTGTTATGTCAAGTCTAAGCTCATACACCAAATAAATAATAATTACTATGTATATAAATAAAAATCATGCACAATATGAATAGTATAAAATGGCAAAAATATTCCTATTCTAAAAATGCGGTAGTGACAGACTGTGATAACCCTAGTTAGATAATGATAGCAAGCCGTAGGGCATGATTGACCGTGATTGCTTAATTTCCAATCTAGTCTAGTCTTGTCCTGATTTATTTAACAACTGGTCCAAAAACTGTAACATGAGTACCGATTCCAGATATTCTTGATTAAATACCCCAGAACTGTTTAACTATTATTTTTACCTGCTGCACTTATTTAACTATTTCTTGTGCCATTTCTTACTGATTTGTCTGCATGCTGGTTTTAGTTCCTAAGTTGACTCCCTTGTGATACTTGCTATTTTGGGGTCTGATCCCACTGGTTTTGTATGGCCATATTTTGGAGCAACACCGTAGGATCTTCCGTACTTTCCGCCTCAAGATGGTGAACACCAGGAGCACCAGAGGCCATGAGTGAGTTTTTTCTCCACTCATCCACCTGATCTTGTACTTATACTTTTGAGACGTTTAGCCACCGAGCATGTGTTTAGCGCGTATTTTGTAATTTGACATTCTAACATACGGGCCTACATGTAAAGAATATTCTAGATTATAGTTAGAGCTGATCATGTAATATTGTACTCTTGCTATTTTTTATTTTGTAACTAGCTTCATGATCATCTGTGTATGTATAGTTTGGAACGTCTTACTATTATATGTTTGGTGATCATATATCTTGTAACTTGTTGCTTGCTTTAGATTGAGACAACTAGGATTCTTGACCTAGGAATGACTGCTGGATTTTAGAGTAAACCCTCACATGTCTAGACAGCCGTCATTGTATATCGGGGTATGGAGTACTCTGGTATACATAGCTGACTTTGTCTGCCCCCGCTCTCCAGTATTCTGGTTCTGGGGCGTGACAATTCTCATGCCCAACCTATAGCTCATGTGGATGAGTTGGACCCGAGAATCTAGAAATTGAAACTCGGGATGGATCTTACTATTCAACCAAATGAGTTTCTAAATTATGAATCTAGAATCTAGATTTTGCGATGGGCCTTACTAATGATGCTTTAAGAAATAGGGGCAAACAAGTAAAATATTAAAAAATGACAATATTTACATATAACTCTCTTAAACATAATATATTTTAAATAAGCCCCCTAAACTTTACTATTGTTTAGAAGTCTCTCAAACCACATAATTGAATTATAAATCCCCCATCTCTAACATTTAAAATTAAAACAAATAAATGAAATACTATAAAAGTGTACCTAAAAAGTCAGGTCTGCTAGATAAATTTCGATATCGATTTTTTTCGTATAAAGTAATAAATTTATATAAAATTATAAGAAAAGGAAAAAGTTAGATAAAATTGTATGGAGGAGGAGGACCCGCCAACTTAGTTGGCGGGGTGCAGTGGTCGAGAGTAACTCGCCAACTGAGTTGGCGGGGCGCACTCCTCGAGAGGCCGCTCGCCAACTCAGTTGGCGAGTGATGCTGAGTTGGATTCTCAGCCCGCCAACTCAGTTGGCGAGTGATGGTTTAGGGTACGGGCAGTGATCGTTGCACTCTGCTCGCCAACTCAGTTGGCGAGTAAGGATCCGTTCACACAATTAGCCGTTGCACAACGGCTATTATATTCAACACTCTCCCTCTATATATTTTCTATCTCAACCAAATCATCTCACACTCACTCTATTTCCTCTCTTCCCTCTAAATCATCTCACACTCACTCTATTTTCTCTCTTCCCTCTAGCAAAGTCTCCAACACTCTCTCTGTCTCTCTGCCGCTAGCAAAGCTTCAGTCAAAGTTTTGCCTGCAGCTAAAGTTCATTTGAGTTTTCTGTAGCAAAAGTTCTCAACCGTCATGGATCGTAGCGTAAGAATTGTATGCTCGCACGGCGGTAAAGTAAATGGGTTAAATTACGAAGGAGGAGAAAGTATAATTTTTTCAACTTATCCGAATATTAGTTTTGAAATTATACGTAATCATATTATTGAACGTTGTTCTATTCATTATGATTTTATTCTGAAGTCTATTTTTTGTTCTAATTTTTTTTGATAGATAGTAAAGATGCATGAAATTATATTCTTGCGATTAATTCACAATCACGGTATATAAAAATATATGTTATTAAAGTAGCAGCAACCTTAGATAGTAGAAATAATGAATATTTTTCTGAATATCAGCATGTTAGTTCGGGTGCTAGTTCTTCTCAACAAATAGTTTCATTTATCCAAGAAGGTCATTCATCAGATGAATCTAACCATGATGATGATAGTGACAACGACGATGGAAATAGTGATGATTTAGTTGAAAATGTAGATTATACGGTAGATGATGATGTTGTAAAAGCTATCACTGATGAAGTATTTTTAAGGGACAATCATTTCCTAGTCGTTCTCACTTTAGAAGCTTTATAAGTAATTTAGAAATTAAATATAATTTTAGTTGTTCAGCTAGTGTTATGAATAATGCTCGTGGAATTATATATAGTTGTGATCAACCGAATTGTAATTGGAGAGTATATGTCAAATCTATTGGAAATGGCGATATAGTTAAAGTTAGTACATTAGAAAATCGTCATTCTTGTTTAGGAAGACTTAGTACGGGACGTCATCGACTAGCTACCGCTTCATGGATTAAGACCATGATAATTGACATTATTAGAGATATCCAGTCATACAGTCCATCACAAATTGTTAAAGAGATATATATAGGGAGCACCGTATACAAGTTAGTTATTCCAAAGCCTGGAGAGCCCGAAAGACAGCATTAGCTGAAATTAATGGTAGTTATGATGAGGCATACACTAGTCTTGAGGAGAATTGTTATAGAATTATGGAGACAAATCCAGGTAGTACATGTTTTATTAAAACTGCCGAAAATAATAGCTTCCAACGAATATTTATTTGTTTTAAGTCATGTATTGATGGATTTTTAAGGGGATATTTACCAATTATTAGTACTGATGCTACATTTCTTTCGTCTAAATATCAAGGTATCTTATTTATTGCTTGTGCTCACGATCCTAACTATCAATTATATCCTATAGCTTATGTTGTTGCTGAAGGTGAGAATAGTGATTCTTGGTCTTGGTTTTTAAATTCTCTTAAAATATCTTTTGAAAGTTGTTTTAATGATTGGAGTACAATTTCATTTATATCTGACAAGCAAAAGGGATTAATAAATGATGTTCGTGCTATTTTTCCTGCATCTCCTCATTTTTTTGTATTCAGCATTTTAAACAAAACATGAAAAAAGTTACCAAAGAACAAGTATTTCAACACTTGTTAGACTCGCTTGCTAGATCATATAATAAAACGGATGCAGAGAGTGTGTTTGATATAATTAAAGCCGAGAACATAATTTTGTACGATTGGCTTATTTGTGTAAACGATGAAAGTCGTCGATTTGAACATTAGATAACATCGTATGCTACTTGTCCTAGATTAGATATTAACACTTCTAATCTTGCTGAATGTTTCAATAGCTGGATTAAGAAATTACGAGATAAGCCAATAACAATACTTCTCGATGGTATTAGAGCCAAGATTATTACACTTCATGACAATCGTAGAAAGAATGCTGAAAATATAGACACATATTATTGTCCGAAGATGTTAAAGAACATGGCTTCTATTATCAAAAAGAAGAATCACCTAGAAATATTAACTATTGATAGTTATAAGTTTGAAATAATAGACTGGACAACAAGTAGAACCTATGTTGTTAATATAACTGACAGATCTTGTACATGTTTTAGATGGTACCATACTTATATACCATGTATACATGCATGTTTTGTTTGTAGATATTGCAATATTAGTATTGATAATTTTTATCCTGCAGTATTTTCGACGGAAATCTTGAAAAGTGTATACGCAAAAAAAATGGAGCCAATTCCAGTTCCCTACAAGATTCAAGCTCCTTTGGTAAGAGGACAAATTGGGGTGCCAGATGTAAGACGCAAAGCCGGAAGACCAAAGAAAAACCGCATCAAACCCCGAGATTTATTGATGAGAGATCTACGTTGCAGTAATTGTGGTGCTATGGGACACAACCGAAGAAGATATACTAGTCAACCGAGAGAGTAAAATAGAATTGTTCAATACCTAAATATTGTAATAAAAACCATTACAAATCATACAAATATTGCAATCATACAACGTTACAAATTATCTACTCGTTCTCGTCTTGTTGAGTTTGGGTAGGCAGCGGTGCTGATGGAGTCGAAAAAAATTGTGTAAATATCTGGTAGCTTTCATCTCCAGCAGTCTGGTAACTCGGACCCGCTTCAGCATACTGGTCACTCGGGCCCGCTCCAGCATACTGGTAACTCGGGCTCCCTCCAGCATACTGGTCACTCGGGCTCGCTTCAGCATTTCATGTCCCGATTCCGTAGAATCGATAGTCGTCCCCCGGGCGTGACCGCCGTGCGGGCCTAGGTTGCGCACCGCACAAGGCTAAGTATTTTATTTTCGCATAGCGAGCACATATTCAGAGTACGCAGATTAAATGAACACAGATTTGAAGCATGGAAAAGTTCTCTTTTTATTTATAATATGAACATCTATTACAAACTCCTTGAACTGAGTCATAAGGATTTGCCTCTACGGGCTTACAAAAGTGTTGACACAAAATGAGATAGCAGTCCTGTACATTACATCCTTTACTACAACTTAAAATATAAGACCTTGTGTCAGAACGACGGCTTTGCCACGAAGCTGCATACTTGCTTGGTGGCTAGCTTCTATCTTCAAAATGCTTCAAAAGGTTGGCACGGTCGAGGCATGCCTACAGCTGGACTGGATTGGGGAATTTGTCTTCTGCTCCTCGCTTGGTTCTCCTTAGCACGGGGAACCTGTTTCAACGAGGGTCAGTACATCGAAACGTACTGGTGAAGGCAAGCTAACCCAACTATACCAATCAACACGTTATTTTTAATGAAGCATGCATATTTATTGTGGGTTTCTATCTTACCTTAGTTTATTTTACAGCAAGAAATAGATATAGAAATCATTGAAATAACCTGCCACCGTTCGGTGACATTTACCTGCCCGTCTGAACCACCTGCGTAATACTTACCTTGCCTTCCCTGCCAAGAAGACACAAGTTAGTAGCAACAGGTTTAAATATACAAGGGGATCACTGGCACGTTGCCATAATGGACGGGCTAGTCTCGGTACGGAGTGGCGTACGACGCATAGATCAGGACGTCCCAAGGCATTCCGTCCTATAGCAGGCGACTATCATGAGTTCCGTCCGGATCGGATCGGTGCCTGTGCCCCAGCGACCGTCCGTAGGAACTAAGACCTTGTGCACAAGTTGTCCGTGATCAACGCAATACACTAAGTTAGCAATCGAGGCAAATCAGGGCATATCAGGAGCAGGGGAGTACAGGGCAAGATTTACTTTTGCATAGCCTACCTGTTCAGTTTATGGCATTCAAGAAGAGTTCTATACATAGCACAATTTAAGAAAAAATATGTATTCTAACTTGTATTTATGCATATGTCACGACCCGCACCCGGAAAATCGGGCATGAGTCGTGGGTACGTCCAGCCTACGCCGCAGAATCGGCGGTAGAACGCTGTCTAGGTCAACTATCTAGATAAAATTTCACACAAAAATCGGCCATGACCTCTCCAAAAGGAGGGCAACCACACAATCAATATATAAACCTGTCAAGATCTCAACTCCAAATGGAGGAGCAAATATCACAATGATAATCAAGTACTCAATCACGAATCTAAGCACGATAAGATAACACAGAGATCTAACAACTATAAAGTCTAACCAACAACAACTACTACAACAACCACAACATCAAATAATAATACATCATCCAAATCATCCAAAATAATATACAATACAAGGTCTCAAACCAAAACCGGAGACAAATCCGGTGCTAAAGCTAATAAAACAACAACAAGGTCCTAGTGATCCCGGCTACCAACCCGGAAATCATTCCTAAACTAGAGGGTCCCTGTCTGCACCATCGACAGGCTCAGGTCCATAAAACGTCGGACACCACTCCTCCGGATACTCTGAAAAATATGTCCAGTCAGGACTGGAGCAAGTACATCTCTAACAGCAGTTCCATTTAAATGATAAAAACTATAAAACAGTTATAGCAAGTAGCAAAAAGAATGAAGCAAGTATGAAACAAGGAAATATGTATAACTGGTGCATAAAGGTAAAGATGCATGGATATCAGAGCAAGATAGTAATAACTGCAAGATACAAGAAATCTAAGCTAAGATCAAGTCCGTGCACATGAACGTGTAGTGAGTCCAGCATAAAAAATATGTAGTGAGTCAAGTCCAGAAACATGTAAGTGAGACAAGTCAAGAAATGCATGAGAGTCCAGACTATAAAGAATGAACTCGGTGTCTTTGAAATACTTGTTTCGACATATAAACGGCTAGGGGTAAGTACGGCTCACCGCGCACTGGGTGCGCGGCTGCTATCATTCCAGATTAGACCAGAGGGAGTGATTCCTGATGATGCCAGATAGGAATATTTACATATCTACTCGAGTATTTCCCCGCCCCGACTAATACAAGTGGATCCAAGACCCGACACGCAAATCAAGATGAGTCCAGCCTGAACATGAATGATGCCTGTAGTGATGCCTGTAGGTGATGCCAGTAGTGATTCCAGAATAGAGGCCAGAAACATGAAATGTACGTGTCGCAAGTAAATGAATCCAGAAATATCAATCAGTGTCCCGTGTTGTGCCAGAATAATCAGATAATACTATACTAGAAGCTGAATCATAATAATCATCAAATAATGAAAACTATCAGAGAATGTACTCGCCTGACTTCCTGAGCAACTGGCGATCCGAACTGGTGTCGCAAGGACCTAATGCGAAAAGTAAGGTTAAACAGGGTTCTAATGAGTTAAACAGATATAAAATAACTAAAAATAGGCTTATAGGGTCGTTCTAGGTCAAACGGGTCAAACCGGTGAAATCTGGGTCAAAAAGTCAACTCTGGGTCAAAACTAGGTCAAAAGTTGACTTTGGCGGTCAACCGAGTCAACTACGGTCAAGTCTGGGTCAAACTAGGGTGCTCCTAAAATTCTAGGTCAAACCGAGCTCATTAAGCTAGAAAACTCACAAACTCGCCTCCTTGAGATACCGGGATACCCTCGGTATCCGATACCTCAACCTAGGCTACGCACCCCGCCTAAACCCGCTAAAACCTATGCTAGCACGCGTAAATACATACACATAAGCATATAAAAATCATTCAAATACAATTCCTAGGCTATTTCTCAAAAACCCCGCTCGAAGCTCAATACCTTGGTGAGATACCTTGATATCTCAAGGTATTGGGATACTCTCCAATACCCCTCTAACTACCCCTCCAGTTAGCTATCTAGGCTAATAGATATATACCTAGTTATTAATTTAGGCTAGAAAATATATAACTATCATATATTTATACATATCTAAGTATCTATATATATATATATATATACATAGCACATACACACATACACTTAAAACCCATATACCTTACCTTACCTTATCTTACACATACCTTACATATACATATATATATATCTAGATCTAGATATCTAACTATCTATCTAGCTATGTATATATCTATCTATCTATCTTATTATCTATTTATCTATAGGTCTATCTATCAATCTATCTACGTATCTATTTATCTATTTATATCTAGCTATCTACTTACCTATGTATCTATGTATCTATCTATTTATTTATCTAACTAACTTATTATCTAACTATGTATCAATCTATCTATATCTATATATATATATATATATATATACCTCTCTCTCCCTCCCTCGCATTGCTACTACTGCTGCTAGCTCTTGCTTGCTGCTGCTGCTGCTAAGCATGCTGCTACTGCTGCTGAATTGCTGCTGCCTGCTGCTGCTATGTACTGCTGCTGCTAGCTGCTGCACTGGCAGCAGCATGCTGCTGCTGCTGTCCCAGTTTCAGCTGGGCACCCCCCCTCTCAACACACATACACACACACCTATATATATATATCACTATATATATATATCTATATATATACATACATATATATACATATATATAACTCTATAGATATATATATATATACATACTAACTAACATATATACTAATACCTATATACCAACACACACTAACATATATATCTACACACACACACAAACACAAGCACACACATATATCTACATATATATATAAACACTCACACACTCAAACATATATATATCTATATATATATATATATCTATCCTCACTCACACACACTCACTCTCACACACCCTCACACACACATACTCACACACACTAGCACACACTCTCACAAGCGCACAACCACACACATAAATACTCATACATATATATATACAAATATATATACATATATATATAAACTCATATGTATATACCTATAAACACTCACTCACACTCACACACACTCACCTACACACTCACACAAGCACTCACTCACACACTCACCTACACACTCACACAAGCACTCCCTAACACGCTCACAAACACATAACCACACATATATATATAAATATATATATAAAAACACGCACACAAATATATATATATATACATATATATAAACAAACACAACACACAACACACACAAACCACACGCCCCACTCACGTCCAACGACCCCGACACTCACCAACACCCTAAAATATATATAATATAACTCGAAAACTCTAGCACACACTCTCCGATACTAACCCAACGCACGCACAAGCCCAAAACGAGGAACCCAAGTCGAAATGGACGTTCGGTCATTTCGACGAACACGTAGTGCGCGGCTCGGAAAACCTCCGGAAACGCACAACAAACGAACTCGGAATCGGCCCAAAATTTACCCACGCGCTCTACACGATGTCTAGATCCTAGAAAATGTGCTCCTGCATCGATTCTAGGTCCGTGGCGAAAACGCGCACGCACTTAGAATCGGCGACGACGAAAAGCCCCAATTTTGCCCGAAACGCCCGTTTCTCCGCGATGTGGCTTCCCGTGTCCGAACGGAGACACGCACTCACCCTCAAGACACCCGACAACGTCTATCTAGGTCCGTCTAACCTAGGGCATCACCCAAAATTGGGCCAAATTCGGATTTCATCCGAAATTGACACAAAACCTAGTGTTAAAGTCTCCAAACACTACCCAACTAGTTCCAACTTCCTCCCACGGATAGCCTAAGGGTCTAGGAAAGTTCTAAACTATTAATTACACTATAAAAGAGTAATTACAAGGGGAAAATTAGGGTTTACCTCTTGGGAGTTGGAATCCCAAGCCAAAATCTCCAAAATACTCCAAATCCTCCAAACCAAGCTTCCAAGCTCCCAATCCAAGCTCCAACACAAAATCTAGGCTCTACCCACCTAGGTTAGGGAAGAATGTAGGGTTAGGGTTCAATCAAGAAGAAGAAATGGAAGAAAGAAGGAAGAAAATGGAAGAGAAACTTACTTGGAGAAGGAAGGAAGAAGAAAGAAGAAGTGGAGAAGAAGAAGAAGAAGGAAGAAGTGAAGAATGAAGAAAAATGAAGAGGGGGCCGCTGTGGGCTGCTGTTCTCACGGGTTGGGGCTGGAAAAGGGGTCGGCCAAAGCAAAATAAAGGGATTCCACATGTTCCAAAATACCCAAAACGCCCCTACGTGACTTGGTTTCGGGTTCCGGGTTCCAAAAGCACTCAAACTAGCTCCAAATCTCTCCAACTAACCTTCTAAAAATAAAATAAATATTCTAAGCCCCAAAATAATTCTCACAAGGGTGTGGGTCGGGTCGGACATGGGTCCACTAGGGTCTGACATGGGTCCAGGCTAGCCAAAACCCTAAAACAATCAAAATAAAAATAATAAAAAATGATGCAATCACTAATTAAATATAAATACAATTAATTATAAATAATACACAATTAACCCAAATTAAGATAAAAAAAATACCCGGCTCTGGAAATGGGGTGGTGACAAGCCTATCCTCCTTAGAAAATTTCGTCCTCGAAATTTAAAGTCAATCACACTCTCTCTAGGTCAAACCCCCAACAATCACAATCAAGAAATTCTACCTAAACAACATACAAGATCAGGGTCCTACTGGTCGTGTTATTACAGTCTCAATCGGGGTTACTACACTATCTACCACAGCACAAAGAAAATCTAACAGGTACTAATGAAGCATACCACAAGGAATGGAAAAGACAGGAAGAAGAAACAAGAGATAGACCTGCTAACCCGACATCCGTAGCATCGGCCTCCTCGACCGTCAACGCATAAGCCCTGCCCTGCTGGGGTGTATCCCTCTGCTGGTGCGGGGCATGATGCTGTGCCACAGATGGCCTATCTCCAACTCTCTGATCCTGTGCTCCACCCAATGGAGGTGCAGTGGGGCAATCTCGCATCTGGTGAGCAGCGGATCCACAAAACAAACACACCTTCAGCCTCCTCCTACAAACATCCCAAGTGTGTCCTGCCTTCCTGCAGTAGGCACAAGTGGGCACCCTCTGATCCTGACCCTGCTGTGCTGCCTTCTGCACATAGGGACGCTTAGCTGGTCCCGCACTACCACTGGCACTGCCTGAATCATCCCTGCCTCTCTTAGACTTGAGCTCCAAGTCATCCTCTGCTCTCTGAGCATCTCCTATTATCTGCTCAAAAGTCGCCTCGCGATCGCTCCTGGTCAAAGACTTGACCGCCATAACCAAGCCCTTGTGAAACTTTCTCGCCTTGGCTGCCTCACTCAAGCCCTCCACAAATCTGCCCAGACGGCAGAACTCCGCTGCGTACTCGTCCACCGTCATGCTCCCTTGGACGAGTGCCTCAAACTGGCTCTCCAAAGCACTGAGCGCCACATCTGGGAAAAACTTCTCCTTAAAAAGCCTCTTGAAAGCCTCCCAAGTAAGCCCTGGCGCTGCGATCCTCGTATCTGTGCGATACCATGTCAAAGCGAGGTCGAACATCTGACTGCCCGCTGCCTCTATCTGCATGCTGTCTGGAATCTGCGCCAGCCTGAAGATGCTCTCAATCTGCTCTATCCAGTCATCCGCGTACAGGATACCTTCTATACCACGAAACTCCTTGGCCGCATCCTCTGAAAGTCGACAATACTGCCCGGCCTCGGATGCTGAATCTGATCTGCCTGTGGCTGAATCTGTGCCACCCTATCCACTGCTGTCATGGCCACCTGGTGGGCGTTATCAATGCCCAGCCTCATCACATCCACCTGACGGTGCTGCGCGTCCATCATCTCCCTGAAGAACGCAAACAACTGCGCGGCATCTACTGGAGCAGGAAGTGGTGGAGGAACCACCGGAACGACTGGGGTAGTCCTCGGATCGACAGGTGAAGGAGGATCCCCGAAAGAAGCAGATGCTCCCTCAACCGCAGGAGTGGTGAGTGGAGCGGTAGCAGCTGCCTGAATATGAGCTGGACGAGAGGTAGCAGACCTCTCAGTAGCAACTGCTGGAATGGTATGACGAGATCGTGTCTTCGGAGGCATCCTGAACACAGATCAAAAGAAGTCAATACGGTGCAAGAAACGATATCATCAAAGAAGGACAGTAATATTTCAAAAGAAGCAATTTCAGAATAATTAGAATAGAATTATTCCTAGTCGTGATTGAGTACACTCTCATCCTAGATCCTAGATCCTATAGCAGGCTCGCAGCAGTACAACTAAGTTGTTGTACCACCACGACAGCGCACTAATTGCGAATCGAGACCTGCATGGGGCCGCCACCAAAAATGTGTCACGACCCGCACCCAGAAAATCGGGCATGAGTCGTGGGTACGTCCAGCCTACGCCGCAGAATCGGCGGTAGAACGCTGTCTAGGTCAACTATCTAGATAAAATTTCACACAAAAATCGGCCATGACCTCTCCAAAAGAAGGGCAATCACACAATCAATATATAAACCTGTCAAGATCTCAACTCCAAACGGAGGAGCAAATATCACAATGATAATCAAGTACTCAATCACGAATCTAAGCACGATAAGATAACACAGAGATCTAACAACTATAAAGTCTAACCAACAACAACTACTACAACAACCACAACATCAAATAATAATACATCATCCAAAATAATATACAATACAAGGTCTCAAACCAAAACTGGAGACAAATCCGGTGCTAAAGCTAATAAAACAACAACAAGGTCCTAGTGATCCCGGCTACCAACCCGAAAATCACTCCTAAACTAGAGGGTCCCTGTCTGCACCATCGACAGGCTCAGGTCCATAAAACGTCGGACACCACTCCTCCGGATACTCTGAAAAATATGTCCAGTCAGGACTGGAGCAAGTACATCTCTAACAGCAGTTCCATTTAAATGATAAAAACTATAAAACAGTTATAGCAAGTAGCAAGAAGAATGAAGCAAGTATGAAACAAGGAAATATGTATAACTGGTGCATAAAGGTAAAGATGCATGGATATCAGAGCAAGATAGTAATAACTGCAAGATACAAGAAATCTAAGCTAAGATCAAGTCCGTGCACATGAACGTGTAGTGAGTCCAGCATAAAAAATATGTAGTGAGTCAAGTCCAGAAACATGTAAGTGAGACAAGTCAAGAAATGCATGAGAGTCCAGACTATAAAGAATGAACTCGGTGTCTTTGAAATACTTGTTTCGACATGTAAACGGCGAGGGGTAAGTACGGCTCACCGCGCACTGGGTGCGCGGCTGCTATCATTCCAGATTAGACCAGAGGGAGTGATTCCTGATGATGCCAGATAGGAATGTTTACATGTCTACTCGAGTATTTCCCCGCCCCGACTAATACAAGTGGATCCAAGACCCGACACGCAAATCAAGATGAGTCCAGCCTGAACATGAATGATGCCTGTAGTGATGCCTGTAGGTGATGCCAGTAGTGATTCCAGAATAGAGGCCAGAAACATGAAATGTACGTGTCGCAAGTAAATGAATCCAGAAATATCAATCAGTGTCCCGTGTTGTGCCAGAATAATCAGATGATACTATACTAGAAGCTGAATCATAATAATCATCAAATAATGAAAACTATCAGAGAATGTACTCGTCTGACGTCCTGAGCAACTGGCGATCCGAACTGGTGTCGCAAGGACCTAATACGAAAAGCAAGGTTAAACAGGGTTCTAATGAGTTAAACAGATATAAAATAACTAAAAATAGGCTTCTAGGGTCGTTCTAGGTCAAACGGGTCAAACCGGTGAAATCTGGGTCAAAAAGTTAACTCTGGGTCAAAAATAGGTCAAAAGTTGACTTTGGCGGTCAACCGAGTCAACTACGGTCAAGTCTGGGTCAAACTAGGGTGCTCCTGAAATTCTAGGTCAAACCGAGCTCATTAAGCTAGAAAACTCACAAACTCGCCTCCTTGAGATACCGGGATACCCTCGGTATCCGATACCTCAACCTAGGCTACGCACCCCGCCTAAACCCGCTAAAACATATGCTAGCACGCGTAAATACATACACATAAGCATATAAAAATCATTCAAATACAATTCCTAGGCTATTTCTCAAAAACCCCGCTCGAAACTCAATACCTTGGTGAGATACCTTGATATCTCAAGGTATTGGGATACTCTCCAATACCCCTCTAACTACCCCTCCAGTTAGCTATCTAGGCTAATAGATATATACCTAGTTATTAATTTAGGCTAGAAAATATATAACTATCATATATTTATACATATCTAAGTATCTATATATATATATATACATAGCACATACACACATACACTTAAAACCCATATACCTTACCTCACCTTATCTTACACATACCTTACATATACATATATATATATATCTAGATCTAGATATCTAACTATCTATCTAGCTATGTATATATCTATCTATCTATCTTATTATCTATTTATCTATAGGTCTATCTATCAATCTATCTACGTATCTATTTATCTATTTATATCTAGCTATCTACTTACCTATGTATCTATGTATCTATCTATTTATTTATCTAACTAACTTATTATCTAACTATGTATCAATCTATCTATATCTATATATATATATATATATACCTCTCTCTCCCTCCCTCGCATTGCTACTGCTGCTGCTAGCTCTTGCTTGCTGCTGCTGCTGCTAAGCATGCTGCTACTGCTGCTGAATTGCTGCTGCCTGCTGCTGCTATGTACTGCTGCTGCTAGCTGCTGTACTGGCAGCAGCAGCATGCTGCTGCTGTCCCAGTTTTAGCTGGGCACCCCCCCTCTCAACACACATACACACACACCTATATATATATATCACTATATATATATATCTATATATATACATACATATATATACATATATATAACTCTATAGATATATATATATATACTAACTAACATATATACTAATACCTATATACCAACACACACTAACATATATATCTACACACACACACAAACACAAGCACACACATATATCTACATATATATATAAACACTCACACACTCAAACATATATATATCTATATATATATATATATATCTATCCTCACTCACACACACTCACTCTCACACACCCTCACACACACATACTCACACACACTAGCACACACTCTCACAAGCGCACAACCACACACATAAACACTCATACATATATATATACAAATATATATACATATATATATATAAACTCATATGTATATACCTATAAACACTCACTCACACTCACACACACTCACCTACACACTCACACAAGCACTCACTCACACACTCACCTACACACTCACACAAGCACTCTCTAACACGCTCACAAACACATAACCACACATATATATATAAATATATATATAAAAACACGCACACAAATATATATATATATATACATATATATAAACAAACACAACACACAACACACACAAACCACACGCCCCACTCACGCCCAACGACCCCGACACTCACCAACACCCTAAAATATATATAATATAACTCGAAAACTCTAGCACACACTCTCCGATACTAACCCAACGCGCGCACAAGCCCGAAACGAGGAACCCAAGTCAAAATGGCCGTTCGGTCATTTTGACGAACACGTGGTGCGCGGCTCGGAAAACCTCCTGAAACGCACACCAAACGAACTCGGAATTGGCCCAAAATTTACCCACGTGCTCTACACGATGTCTAGATCCTAGAAAATGCACTCCCGCATCGATTCTAGGTCCGTGGCGGAAACGCGCACGCACTTAGAATCGGCGACGACGAAAAGCCCCAATTTCGCCCGAAACGCCCGTTTCTCCGCGACGCGGCTTCCCGTGTCCGAACGGAGACATGCACTCACCCTCAAGACACCCGACAACGTCTACCTAGGTCCGTCTAACCTAGGGCATCACCCAAAATTGGGCCAAATTCGGATTTCACCCGAAATTGACACAAAATCTAGTGTTAAAGTCTCCAAACACTACCCAACTAGTTCCAACTTCCTCCCACGGATAGCCTAAGGGTCTAGAAAGGTTCTAAACTATTAATTACACTATAAAAGAGTAATTACAAGGGGAAAATTAGGGTTTACCTCTTGGGAGTTGGAATTCCAAGCCAAAATCTCCAAAATACTCCAAATCCTCCAAACCAAGCTTCCAAGCTCCCAATCCAAGCTCCAACACAAAATCTAGGCTCTACCCACCTAGGTTAGGGAAGAATGTAGAGTTAGGGTTCAATCAAGAAGAAGAAATGGAAGAAAGAAGGAAGAAAATGGAAGAGAAACTTACTTGGAGAAGGAAGGAAGAAGAAAGAAGAAGAAGAAGGAAGAAGTGAAGAATGAAGAAAAATGAAGAGGGGGCTGCTGTGGGCTGCTGTTCTCACGGGTTGGGGCTGGAAAAGGGGTCGGCCAAAGCAAAATAAAGGGATTCCACATGTTCCAAAATGCCCAAAACGCCCATACGTGACTTGGTTTCGGGTTCCGGGTTCCAAAAGCACTCAAACTAGCTCCAAATCTCTCCAACTAACCTTCTAAAAATAAAATAAATATTCTAAGCCCTAAAATAATTCTCACAAGGGTGTGGGTCGGGTCGGACATGGGTCCACTAGGGTCTGACATGGGTCCAGGCTAGCCAAAACCCTAAAACAATCAAAATAAAAATAATAAAAAATAATACAATCACTAATTAAATATAAATACAATTAATTATAAATAATACACAATTAACCCAAATTAAGATAAAAAAATACCCGGCTCTGGAAATGGAGTGGTGACAGCATATGATGAACAATTCGAACGAGCAAGCATGTAAGTAACCGTTCACAAGTTTCATTGACAAGCATGTTGATCCAAGTCCATTCCCTTATTATCTTGATATCTTTTAGTTATTTACTTGGTATCGTTTGATCGGGGCAAGCACGAATACAAGATTTAGATGTGAAGACTAGCAAGAAGGGCTAGCTAATCAAGTTGGTAGCCACTCACTTTAGTTGTTGGAAGGAAGAAGGAAAGAAGTGCTTTAGGAGTCCGTTCGAGCGGCGCCTACTGCTGGATCACCTGCATTGCCACGAACAACTGATCAATACTTCTTTCTCTCTTTCCAATATCAAAATTGAAATGCGGTTCTACAAACGAAAGCAATAAAATTCATCGAAACTGTTCAAGAAAACCCAAGCAAATTCGAAAGCCAACTCAAGGCACGAAAGCAACAAGCGACAGTAAAAACTAGCCAACAAAAGAATGCAGCGGAGAGGTCCCTCCTGACTCTGCCGCTAAGTCGATCCCGGGTGCACGGTCCACTGAATATGGGAATCGATTCCGAAAAAATAAATTCATAACGAGGATGAGTTCTTGATTCAATCTATCCCGATCGAACGATACCGTCTAGTATTTCTTAGCCGCGCTCCCCGAATAGGGGGAACGGGGCACCACACAGCATACTGGTAACTCGGGCCTGCTCCAGCATACTGGTAACTCGGGCTCCCTCCAGCATACTGGTCACTCGGGCCCGCTCCAGCATAATGGTCATCTGCAGTATCCCTCCGACGACGACGAGAGTGTCTTTGTCGTACTAAGTCGGTCGGATAGTCCGGTGGAAGACGTGATTGTACTGGAGGCATTTCCGGTTTCCGTCCAATACCCAGATGCTCAACACGAGTCACAAGTTCCTCCATAAGACGTCGACTGTCTGGGGAAAGGTTTCTATGAGGTCGTTGTAAATGTTGCCGGTATACACCACTCTGAAATTTCAAACTTGTAAATTAATATATTTATCATATCTATGTATATGTATTTTTGAAAGTATAATGAAGTCATACCAAATCATGCATTCTATCGGCAAAAGCACGTAGAGTAGAATCATCTACGGATCTACTCTTGAACCTTTGCTGCTCATAGTGGTATATTCGGTTGCTCATAAGAGGGCATCCCCACCATTGCCTATAGTCCAGGCTACCCATGTCTGCAAAATGTAAACAAAATTTTAGCAAACTATTTACACTAAATCAATACGAATAATGAGTAACTTATAACTTACATTCCTCAGCAGAATTTAGTCTGGGAGACATGTCCCTCACACTATAATTCTCGAACCGATTATTCCAGTCAGCAACGAGACCAAGGATTCGTTGTAATGCATTTGATACCTCATAACCGACTGTCGGTGGATCATCGGGAATTATTGGGCTCATTCCGAATTGCCGAAGAACACGGTCTGCCGGATGGTACATGGTGAACCGATCATATATAATATGAGATCTGTGTAAAGTAAATGTATATGATGTCCTCTTGATTTCTGGAGCATCAGGTTCACATGAGTAAGGTAACCAGGTAAACTATTTAAAGATATTGTATCAATTAGATGTGATGTTATCTACGATCAAAACTTAAATGATTTAAAGATATTTATTGCATATTTAAAAATTACCTCATGATACTGCAGTGTATCAAATTGGCTACGATAAAGTGATACACTCCTGTATTGGTAGTGTTGATAATCCACTACATCTGTAGGCCAGTGCATAGCAATTGGAAATACTCCAACATCACTGAGAATGCTAGTAACAGGCCTACCAATATAGAAGTGCTCGTAGGACCAGAACTATAAAATAAAAATATGACATTAATACAAACAAAATTTGTGTATAAAATTATTCTAACTTTTTAAGGTCTTTCATTCATACCTGAATCAGTGAAATACATCCACAAATACTCTTGCGATTGGATCTCACAAATTCTGTCAGATTGGCGTATAAAAAGGCAAGAGTAGCAGCTCCCCACGCATGCTCAGTAGGTTTTGTCAAATCATCCAAGAATGGTAGAAGTTGCACATTTACCATATTTTCTGATGCATCGAAAAATAGAATTGCACCACATAAATAGAGCAGATACGCTCTAGTGTAACGAATGATCTGGAGATATTAAGTGTTATATAGACACTAAATTAAGTCATAAACAAATTTACTAATAAAAATACATACCCGTATTTCATCTACATCAACCACCCCGTCAATAGTGTGATGTAGGTCCATGAAGTTGTCACGGAGCCATGTAAACTTCACAAAATTGCCGTCTTTTATACCTGATGGAGGGCTAACACCGAGATACCTCCTGATCATATCAGATCCCTTTAAGTGCGGATCAAAATATATAGCGTTACCTTTAATAGGTAACCCTAGTATATTTGCCACATCAAAAAGGGTGATCGTCATCTCGTCGAATGGGAGTTGGAAAGTGTTGCGTTCGGGCCACCAACGCTCCGCAAGACTTATAACTAAATGAAGATCGTGGATTAAATATCTAATACGATCTATATAGTGGAATCCAAAGGATTCCACCAAAGTCTTTTGGACCGAATTTAGCTCCCACGTACGATAATTTCTTTCGGTCCGCCAATGTACATGGATCCGGGTTCGTAAACCAAGATCATGGTCGTATAACTATAAAAAAAACATATACATTATATTTTGTGTGTAAATTACTAAAGTTGAAAACTTGTAATTTTAAAAATTACCACGCCTGTAAATATCTGACTAGAAATGTGGTCTTCACGTTGCTTAATAATAAGCTGGGTAGTCGGTCCGCCAGAAATACGACCGTCATTGTGGGTAGCCATCTCCAAAAATGTTGATTATAAGATGTGAGTAGGAGGAGGAGGAGGAAGAGGATTGCTGTGAGTAAGGAGGAGGAAGATGATTGCTGTGAGTAAGGAGGAGGAGGAGAAGAATGTGTGAGGAGGAGGCTTCGATAGTGGGTGGTGTTTATAGGGAGGGAAGGGGAGGGGATGGGGGGAAGTTGAGGGGATGGGGGGGGTCTCCGAGAGAAAGGGAGCGGTCGTGGGTGGGTGGTCTCCGAAAAAGGGGAGGCGTCAGGAATCCGAGGGGAGGGAAGAGAGCGGCCCGCCAACTCAATTGGCGAGCGGTCTCTCGTAGACTGCACCCCGCCAACTCAGTTGGCGAGCAGTCTCTCGTGGACTGCGCCCCGCCAACTGAGTTGGCGAGCGGCCTCTCGAGGAGTGCGTCCCGCCAACTCAGTTGGCGAGTAGTCCTCCTCTCTGCAATTACTCCCAACTTTTTTCTTTTTTTATAATTTTATATAATTTTATTACTTTATACGAAAAAAACCGTTTCGATATAGGTATCGAGTTTCTTTGTACCTTTTATTTTGTTACATGATGTGGCCAGACTTTTTCACATATTTGATTATTTTTCCTAATTATAAAGTGGTACAGACTACTGGATATATAATCTCATTTGCTCCATATACTTTTGCACCCCAAAAATACTATTCATCATAAAAAAGAGGTGATGCCATCTTTCGTTATATGATATCTAACATGACAATTGATATGATAAATTTCAATATTAATATTAATATTAATATAAACATTAAAAGAATTATGATTTTTTTGATTAAAAATTATCATGTCAAGTGTGAATGGTACATGATGGTAGGTGACATAATCCAAAAAAAATTGACAAATAGCATAATTGTTTGCACCCCACCCATTTTATCGTGTTTGCTAGCATGGAGTTAGCAACGTGGTAGAGATGCACTATATAGAGCATATAAAAGGGAGTTTATATGGTAGAAGAGTTGGCGGAGTATTTGTCCCATAATTTATTTTTAGAAAAGTTATTTAGGAGTAGTTTGATCATTTGGCTAAACTGAACAAAACAATTATATACTATTTATATTCTAAATATAGTTGTATCTGAAATATACATATAAATAGATATTAATTTATCCAAATTTGACATAATAAAATTCTCCCCTCGCTTCTGGTACTTGAATAAAACTTGTATTTTTTTTTCCACTGAATTAGTTATTTCTCTTCAATAACATGAACAACCACTATCAACAACAACTGAAAAGCCTACAACCTCAACCGACGCAACCGCAAAGGGTACAAGGCATTGTCGTCACAATCGACTCAAAATTTGTAAACACTTTAGCCGGATAAATAATGGTAATTAATGTTGCAGATCCAGTATGACTCATATGTGCAACTCATGTTAAATACATGAATTGTGAAAAATAATTCAAATTGGTACCTAATTGTGCCGGAGGAACATTATCTATGCATATAGAGCTTGGTCTTTAGGAAATTTGTATGTTCACCAAATGTCTATTTAAATTTATTTAGCTATTAGTAGTAATTATATATTATGTATCAGTTTATATATTATCTGCCTTTGTTTTGTGTGTTTTTACAGTGCATGTATTCAAGATTGCAACTCTGCAAGTTTTGTTAGAAATCACTTATTTTCTTTATCATTTTCCAATATACATATGTGCTATTCTTGTTAAATTTGTGTTTGTTGGTATGTATTGTGTTGTGTGTTTCAACTCCAACCACTCTTCAAGTTTATTTTGTGATATTTGCTATGAGAGTCTATCAGTATTATTTTTTTTGTAATATCACAATTGAGCGGAAGTAATACTTTACGAAAATGATATTCGGCACGCGGTCTCTGCCCACGGACGTGACCGCTGGCCGACATGGTCAACCCCTATTCGTCCTCCCTGTTTGCATGGGATCCGCCACCGGTAGTCCTACCAATGGCGTGGCGACACATGGCTTGCGGGCTACGACTGCAGTCACAGACCGTGGTCTATGTAGTAACGTCCAATACATGGTCGACTCTGAGATTCAGAGGATCATGTTCAAAAACTGAATATAAGACCCTATTTTATGTATAAAAAAATCTATGTCATATATAAATGACGCTAAGTTTAATTTATTTTTTCTTAAAAAAATAACCCATGTGTATAAGTAAAAATTAATAAGATAATATTATTTAACTTCCATGTATGAAAAGAATTGTATTGGTCAAACGACTATAACGTCTAAATGTTAGAAAAAATACTACTCAAATTTACAAAATCTACATAAACTCATTTGTAGAAGAAGTTTGTAAGCAAAGAGAAGACGAAGTATGTTGATCAAAATGTTCCATATACATACTAGCAAGAAATATTTTGATTCAAAGGCATTTTGGTTTGAATCATTTTTTATTTTTCAAAAACTCGTGTGTTTATTTATTATGATTGTTCAAAAATATAGCAAGTTCCAACCTCATTGATTTTTCTCAAAGATTTATGGCATGTAAAAGCTATTTTAACAAAACAAATTAAAATAATACACATGAAAAAATTTAAAATTATATTTTATCCCAAAGAACTTGTTTTACTTGCTAATTATAAAAATATATCGAATTATTTATTGAAACATGTATTTTTCTAGTAGAGGCTTGAGATTTTTGGATATAAAAGCTATATTAATTTTTTTAATAAAATAGAGATGTAAGGAATTGAACTTTGTAACCTCCCACATGCAAAACAAGCACTTTACCACTTGAGCTACAATAATACATTGCCATATTTAACTATTCATTGTAAAAATATTATAACAACAAACTTTCAAAATTAATGTGGTCCAATACTATATCATCTTACAAAATAAAAGAGGGTCAATATGTAGACTGGATGGCCTAATCCGACCGAACTCGGTCAAAATCGAATCCGGGTCAGCCCGGCCCGACCCGGCCCTGATTTTTAAATCCCAACCTCATGCAACAATCTCAATTGTTAAGAAACCCGACGTCCAAATACATTTCCACCTCAAACAAAGTGGAAATTACATTCCCGCTTTCTCAAAATTATAATTTCTACACAACCCCCTCAAACAAAGTGGAAATTACATTCTCCACTCTCTATTGTCACGTGATGTACACGTCCCACCTATTGAAGCATGAGCCAGTCACATTGAATATTATATTTGCTAATATAGAGAGAGACATCAATTTCTTCACATCTGAATCCTACCACAAAAGCGGGACCTACATACAACATAGATTCTTCAAGAAATATGTTTGGCACTAACCCACAGTACAGCAATCAAGAATTATTCATGAATATATTTTCTTTTTATTCCTTTTTTTTTTTTTTTCCCTTCCGAACAACATAAGGAAAAATTAAAGAATACACCATTCAACGAACCAGTGCTTGACACGAACCATGTAAGGGGATGAAAGAACAACCGAGAACTAAAAATCCATAAATTTATTCAAAATCCATGGGCATGGAAAAATGCAAAAATTAAAATGCTCAAAACTGGTAAAAAAAAAAAAAAATTGGGAACGGGAGCGACGGAGGAGTGCAAATTAATCTAGAGGCCCTGATCGAGGAGGTAGTCCCCCATCCTCTCGACGACCATGTTGCACTGTCCTGGAGTCATAGGCTCATCATAGACACCAAATATCATAGCCTGGCTCGTCTTCTTTATTGTGATCCCACCGGACCCTTTCTTCCCGCGAATGACAGCACCGGGTTCACCTTGGATTACCATGTACTTAGCTCCGGCGAGGTGTAAACCGGTCGGTGCCAGGGAACCCGGTTCATTAAAATCATTCATGATACCGGTGACCTCATCAGGTTTAATCTGCGCATACATATACACACACATCCAATGTTAGAATGAGTATTATCAAAAGCCAAAAGAGAAACTAATCAAACAATTGACGAATATTATCAAAATATGACTAGTACACATGCACGTGCAATCCATGTGTTATTTTAGAAATTATTATAAAGACTAAAAGACTGCCACACCTGCTGTAATTAAGATTAGTTAGAAAGGCAAAATGAAAGTTTTCGTTTGTTTTTATTAACTTTAATGAATAATTTAATTATTAAACATATACAAGGATATATTTGTGTCGGAGGGGAGAAGGATTCACGGGCAATCTGAATTATCATTATAAAGTGGTTTAGATAATTTAATCAATAAAAAAATACAATGGTATACTTGGGAAAAAAATACAATGAAACTAAATTTTTTTCATATAGTAGTATAGATTATAAAAAAAAAAAAAGTAAAATATTATCATATATCATTATATCATTGGACGGCTCATTATTCATCACTGTTCACAGTGATGAGCCCGTCCCACAGAATAATTTCTCCTTTATCTTGTCCGTTCTAATTAGATGTATTGTTGCAGACATGTAAAAACTCTTGTTAGAATGATTAATTGGATATAATTATTTATCAATGACCGGCTCAGTTTTTTTAGTTGAATAAAGTTAAATTCTAGGATTATAACTACGAAAAGTCAATATTCGGAAACCTTGATATTTTAGTATTTGTAATTGATATTTGTCAACCGGATTGAAATTCCAAAAAGATTTAGACTCGTTTCAGAGCTAAGTTTCAAGAAATGCATATATGTTAAGGCTTAAAACAAGACTATAAATTGATTGAATCTCAAATCCAATGGAATGTATAAATTCATTGGATTCCTTCGTAATCAAGTTTGGTTCAGTAATATGTCTGGACAAAACTTACGAATTTGGAAAACTTTTATTTGCTTGGGACAATACCATACACTCAGCGTGATATGCAAGAAATCAGAATCGTGGATGACCCTCCTCACAAAATATCGGATCAAGGAACAACCAAACGTAACTTCGACTAGAATAATCCAACTGTCTGGACCGACATTGTTTCTAATGAAAGGGATGGCAACATACCTGAGGAAAAGAAGCGCTCTGAGCCCAGATGGAGCCATCGTGGCCGATGATGGCCGCAGAGGTGAGGCGGTGGCCTTCGGTCTCGGCCATGAGGTGCTCGTCGATGTAAGTCTGCCACGACATTTTTCTCCTCTCCTACCCTCTTCTCTCCTCTTTCTTCTGCTGATCAGAAACACACTCTCTCTCTCTCAGTTGCTGCTCCTTTCCTGCTTCTAACTATATATATATATATATATATATATATATAACTTCTTTTACCCATTCTTTCTCTCTTGATAATGGACCCATTCAAACACTCGATCTCCCTGCCTTCATGTTAGGATCATGAGAAAGGCAGAGTGACGGAGTCCAGTAGGATATGGTTGCTTATTTACAAAAAGAGCCCGGGCTTTCTGTCATTCATGTTAAAGCTTAATATAATTTTTAAAATCATTTGATATTATCAATCTATAATTAACGATCTTAATGCTATCGAATTTAAAATATTATCTAATATTGAGATACTAATAAGTCACAATTTAGGGTTTAAACTTTTATTTAAGAAGTATATATATATATATATATTATATATATATATAACCTCCAAGCATTTCCTATCCATACCGTTTGATGGTTGTAAGCCCCTTGATTTTCAGGAATTTGGACTTTTCATAATATTCTGAAAATTTCTGGAATTTTTCTGTAAAAAATTCAGGATTTTAATTTTTAAATAATTTTAAATAATAATAAATAATATTAAAATATTATAGAAATAATATTTTTGGGTGTAAAGTGAAAAACTGGACTTAGGATAATTTTTTGAAATTTATTGGACCCCGGAGCTATTTTTAATCACCTAAAAACAATTATTAATCATTTATTTATTTATTTATTTATTTATTTATTTATTTAATAATAAACCTAAAACCCAAACCCTGGCCCGCGTCCAACCCGTGTCTTCCGCCGGATCCGTCTCCCCTGACCCGTCTCCCCCCCGCGTCTTCCGCCGGATCCGTCGCCTCCGGCCACGCCCCGCCTCGCCCGGCCCACGCCCCACGACCCCGCCACGTCCCCGCACCCGTCGGCCCCTCCACTGCCTCGCCCGGAGCCGACCTCCCTCGCTCCCCTACTTAAACCCCTTCTCCCCTCTCCCTCCGGCCGAACCGCCACCGCCCTAGCCGCCTCACCCGACGCCACGCCACTCTCCCGCCGACCACCTCGCCGCGCCGCCGAGCCGCCAGCGCCTCGCCCAGCCTCCTCCTTCTCCCTTCTCCTCCTCCTTCCTCCGCCCCTCCGGCGCCCCGAGCAGCAGCAGCCAACAACAGCGGGCTGCGCCGCTCGGCAGCCGCCGCCCGCGGCCACGCGCCCCCGCCGTGCCTCCGGCCGCCTCCGCCAGCGCCGCCTCCGGCCTCCCCTCGCCGCCTCCACAGAACCCTAACCCTAACCCTAGGACTCCTCGTGTACAGGACACGTGTCGGACACGATTTTTTCGGGTTTTTTGGACCCTGTTCAGGTACGCGTATCTCCCTGCTCGTTACCCGATTTTGATTCCGTCAGTTGCGTTGCGTAGCCTGCATGACCCTCTCGGTGCCCATGCAACCCGCTCGGGGCATCGCGTCCTGTGGTGATCGCGAACCGCGATCCAAAAACAGGAAAAATAACGACCCGATTCACCCCAGAACTGGGTACGCTCCGCCAAACGGGACGACTTGGTCACGCGCGGTCTTCACAGATACGTGCGCGTCGTTGATACGGACGTGTGGGATTTCGTAGAAGTCGATTCGGATGTGCGTGCACACCGGGATCAACGCGTATCCGCGGACAACGCCCCGTATCCGACTTTTCTGGATCACGCCCTAACTTTGTGTACACACGTCGGATTGAAACAAAACTTACGCCATCGGACTCGTAGCGATACGCTGGTCCTGTGACCCAAGTTTGGTTCGATTCCGAGAACGTTGACGAAATCGCGTGTCGTGGGTCCAACAGGCCCCACTCGACGGGCGATTTTGTGATCTGCTCATCGAAATCCAATTCTGGAAGTTCCATTGGGTTCGTATCATCGTTCCTGACCTGTTGACACTAAGTTGGACAGATTTGGAGACCTTTGACCCTGACACATTTTTCGGTGCAAAGCGAGCCCACATGTGGACCCCGTTTTGACCCGAAATTGTCGTTTTTGTCCTTGTCTCCAAATTGGACTCAAGGACAGGCGTTTCTAGCTATTTGATATCTTCTGAGCATGATGGTAATATTTATTTCAGCATCCGGAGACATTTTTGAAAATTTTCCGAGAACATAACCGTAGTTGGGAATCCAAACATCTGGCAAGTACCTGCACTTCAATTTTGTAAACCCCCTGATTTTTCAAAAAATTTAAATCTAGACTTTTCACAATTTTCTGGAAATTTCTGGGAATTTTCTGTAATTTAAAAACAGGGTTTTAATTTTTAAATGATTTTTAAATAATAATAAACAATATTAAAATATTATGAAAATAATATTTTTGGGTGTAAAATGAAAAACTGGACTTAGGGCAATTTTTCTGGAATTTATTGGGCCCCGGACCTATTTTTAAAACACCTAAATATAATTATTTAATTAATTAATTGATATTATTATTATTATTATTATTATTATTATTATTATTATTTTTATTATTAATATTAAGCCCGGCCCATTTCCCCCAGCCCGGCCCACGGCCCACCCGCTCCCCTACCGGGTCGGGTCGGGTCTGCCCGCCGCTCGACCCGCTACCCGCGACCCGCTTCTCCCTAGCCCCCCCCCCCCCCATACGATCCGGTCAGCCTCGAATCCGCCGCCGTCCCGCCCGGCCACGTGGCGCCCCGCCCGGCCGCGCGCCCCGCCCGGCCGCGCGCCCCGCACCCCTCGCCACGTCCTCCCCTCTCTCCTCCGCCTCGCTCGGCGCCTTCCCCCGCCTCTTCCCCCTATAAAATCCCCCGACCCAGCCCTCTCCGGTCACCCCTCCCCGCTGCGCGCCTCCCCTACTCCGGCCGCCACCCGCCGTGCCCCGCCTCACCAGCGCCGCCGTGCCGTCAGCACCCCCAGCCCCCTCTCCTCCCTCCTCTTCCTTCTCCCTCCCCTCACCGAGCTCGAGCCGACCTCGAGCAGTCCCTCCGGCCGCCTGCGCTGCCTCCCGTGCGCCGCCACCTCGCCGCGCTGCCCCCGGCCGCCCTCCGCCGCCGCAGCCCCGGCCCCCTCCGCCTCGGCCCGGCTGCCCTCCGCCCAGCTCCGGCAAGGAATCCAGAGCCCTAAACCTAACCCTAATTCCCGAATCCGACACGTGTCGGACACGTGTCGGACACGATTTCGACCCCGGTTTTTGGGTCCCGTTCAGGTGCGTGTATCATCTTGCTCGTAGCTCGAATTTCGATTCCGCAAATTGCGTTGCGAAGCCTGTATGACCCTCTCGGTGCCCGAACAACCCCTCGGGGCATCGCGTCCTGTGGTGATCGCACACTGCGATCCAAAAAAGGAAAAACCAGACCCTGTTTCATCCCGGAACTGAGTACGCCCCGCCAAACGGGACGACTTGGTCGCGTGCGGTCTTCACAGATTCATGCGCGTCGTTGATGCGGACGTGTGGAATTTCGCAGAAGTCGATTCGGGTGTGCGTGTGTCACGCCCCAGTCCCAAAATACCGAGGGACCGGATGCGTGATAATGGCCAGCAGTACGCACCGATGGACAACCCAATTTAATGGATCCATCAGGGCATACTTAAGCTGTAATAAGCAGGTCCAATATAAATAGTCACAGTCTATACTAATCTCATCCACAACAGATAATCACAGATCAAATGCCAGAATAAAACAAGTAAATATAAGCTAGCATATCTCAATAAAGAGTCTCGGAGAACAATCCGAGAACACAAGTCTAATACAAAAATGCAATAGACTGGAAGTAAAGTAAATAGGAACAGAAGTAAATGAGTATCTCAAACCAATACCCAGGAGAAGTCCTCTGGTACGATCCCGTCCTCTGGTGTCGGTACAGCTCCTGTATCTGCTCCTGTTCCTGCTTCTGCTCCTGATAATGCTCCTGTACTGTATAACTCTAGGGGGATCTCCTCTGCTAGTCCTGGGGACAAAGTCCGGATCCAGGTCCTCAGGGGACAGCAAGGTACAGAAAATACAAGCCAAAATAAATGCAATGCAGCAAAATGCAATAAATAGGGTAAGCTATATAACCATCTATGTGGAAATGCAAGTGAGAGCATCACTAGTCTCAGGCTGAAGCCACTACAAGCTCTGTGTCTGGGAGCCGGTAGCGGTAATAAACACGTAATGTGCCTAGCTCTACGACGAGAGTCTGAGGCCTCACAATAGTAGTAGATAGATATACGAAACAGCCTGTAGCCTGTGTGTCTCTCCCCACCCCATGTAATCACACGTCTCATGTCCACGATGCACCATGTCCATGTCACGCACAATCATCTCTCAATGCAACAAGTCATCTAATATCTAAGAATACGATGTCCATGTCCTGTATTCTATACAGAATCACCACGAATATCTCGGGAAGATCCTGTCTCATGAGTAGTGTCAAGTGTCCTGGGTCAAGGTGTACTTGGTAAGACAAGTACGAGAGTATATAGTGTCACGAATGTCCATCTCTAGGTGACCGTACCCAACACCGCGTACGGTGTCGGCACCCGACTGATAATCGGACGCTAAGTACGTCACACGGTCCTAGGTTAAGCATGCACAGCAATATAATGAAGCAAGAAAAATATGTAACAATACTGCAAAGTTTGGCAAGGTACACTTGCCTGGGGTCCTGGATCCAACTGTAGCTCTGGTCTCAGTGTGATCTGCAGATACTACTCCGGTTGCTGAAATAAACATCACCATTAGATTCAGAAAATATCAAATAGCTAGAAACGCCTGTCCTTGAGTCCAATTTGGACACAAGGGCAAAAACGACACTTTCGGGTCAAAACGGGGTCCACATGCGGGCCCGCTTTGCACCGAAAAGCGTGTCAGGGTCAAAGGTCTCCAATTTCCGCAAACTCAGTGTCTACAAGTCAGGAACGATGATACGAACCCAACGGAACTTCCAGAATTGGATTCCGATGAGCCGATCACAAAATCGCCCGTCAAGTGGAGCCTGTGGGGCCCACGACACGCGATTTCGTCAACGTTCTCAGAATCGAACCAAACTTGACCCACAGGACCAGCGTATTGCTACGAGTCCGATGGTACAAGTTTCGTCTCGATCCGACGTGTGTACACGAAGTTACAGCAAGTTCCAGAAAGGTCGGATACGGGGTGTCGTCGGCGGATACGCGTTGATTCCGGGGTGCACGCACCTCCGAATCGACTTCTGCGAAATCCTACACGACCGTATCAATGTCGCGCACAGTTTGGTAAAGACCGCGTGCGACCAAGTCGTCCCGATTGGCGGGGCGGACTCCGTTCCGGGGTGAAACAGGGTGTTGATTTTCCTGTTTTTGGATCGCGGTATGCGATCACCACAGGACGCGATGCACCGAGCGGGTTGCACGGGCACCGAGAGGGTTATACAGTCTACGCATAGCAATTGACGGAATCGAAATCGGAGTTGCGAGTCGAGAGAAACGGGTACCTGAACAGGGCTCCGTGAAGTCCGATTTTCCGTGTCCGAGGGGATCCTTCGTGTCCTGCGTCCCTGTGTCCGTGTGTCTCCTTGACACGGTGCTGTGTCCTGCTGTACTGTTTTGTGTCCGCTGCGTTCTAGGGTTTAGGGTTTGGGCACGTTGCCGGAGCTCGTCGGAGGGTGGCACGGCTGGGCGGAGCTCAGGGAGAGGCGAGCAGAGGAGGCGATCGGGAGGAGTCGAACTGCTGGGCGGAGGAGTCTCGTCGAGCGGCGGGGGAGTCGTCCAGGGTTCCGGCGAAGAAGTCGGGTCTGCGACGGCGCGGTGAGGTCGGGTGCGGGGTGCACCGCCGGACGGGGAAGTGCCAGCGCGGGTCGGCGGTGGAGGAGACGCGGGGCGAGGGCGCTGCTCGGGGTGCCGGGGGCGGTTGTCGACGAGGCGGAGGTAAGTCGACTCGGGTACAGTCGCTGTCGGGGAGGAAGGCGTCGGGGTCAAGGGTGCAAGGCTGGGCGGACTTGGGAGGAGCGGTGGCGTTGATCGGCGGCGGTGACAGGGGAGCGGTGGTGGATGCTGTGGGAAGAAGAAGTCGGGGACGAGGGAAGAGTCGACAAGGTCGGCCTCGGGGACGATCGGAGTCGGGTCGGCGTCGGTGGGGGCAGCGGGGAGTACGTGCGGCAGGGGATCGGCTGCTCCGGCGGGGGGGGTAGCCGACGGCTAGATTAGGGTTAGGGTTAGGTTATGATTTGGGGGAATTTGGGATTAGGGTTTTCCTTGTTTTCTTTTTTTAATTGGAGAAAAACTAGGGGAACCTGTATTTATACATTACAGGAATTGGAATAGGATTAGACCTAGGATTCGGGCTGGGTCAACGGGTCAACGCTCCTCGGGCTGGGCTTCGGCTCTCATGGGGATGTCGGGCGTTGGCACGGATTAAATTCGGTTTAAAATCTGCATGGGTCTTCTGGGCTTTAAACGGGTTTCCGGAGTCCAATAAATTCACGGAAAATTACCCTGTGTCCGGTTTCCCATTTTACACCATAAAATATTATTTCCATAATATTTTAATATGAATTAACCGAAATTAAAAATCATTGAATTACCAACGCCTAGGTTTTAATTCCCGAAAAATACCAGAAAATTGGGAAAAATCCGAAGTTACAATTCTGAAAATCAGGGGACTTACAATCTACCCAACTTATAAAAATTTCGTCCTCGAAATTAAAATTAGGGTAGGGCTTTCTCTCTGTCAAGTCTCACTTGATTACAGTCTAAGAATTACTCTCAAGTGAGCATTACGGTCTCTACCCAACTTAGAATTTACCCATCTATTATCTAAGACTATTTATCTAATAAATCTATGCCCCCACTCATTTAATCATGTTATTGAATCGTCAAGTCTTTAACACCAAACTTATCACCTATGATATTCCCTTAATTATATAAAAAAAGGGTCATCAATAATGTGACCGGCCGGTGGGGGATATCTAATACTGTCTATATATCAACTTATACCAAGCACGAGGTTTCGTCTTTCCGAAATAAGGGAAGACAGAGATCAATAATAAAGAGTTCAAGGGTGAGGTAATAGATTTGAAGTATCAGGATCAAGGCGTTTTAACGAATTCCAAATGGGAATTGTCAAGTTGTTGTGGATTGAAATCCTATTGGTAATCCTATTCATATGCTCGTATTAGTACAGTTACATAACTGATACGATATGCTCAGACGTATCTAGAAGGCAAGTATACTGGTCAACTATATCTCAATCCACGTAAAGTAGTCGTGCGAAGAGCGAACCAAAATGCACTAAGGTTGATCAGACCGTAATACACTGATTCTGAATAGACAATTGTATTAATGTACCAGTCCACTAATACATATGTCATGAACAAGCTCGATAAAGAATAAGCTTGCAAAACTAGGCTATAGAATAGCAGCATAAGTCAAGTACAACAAATTTAAGTACGCTAGATGATGATGAAAGGAGGTACAAATTATTCAAGTTCTCAAAACAATCACAAGATAAGCACAATAGCAAAAGACTCTATAATCTCTATTGTTATCAATTATAAGCAAGTTTAAAGTTACATAGGTTAAGGCTGAGGTCACGAACCAATAGGCACGAGATAAAACAAATCTAGAAATAGAAAACTACGAAAAAATTATGCGCATCAGCTACTCCATGAGTCTGCGCGTCCTCTAAAAGTCATTGCTGGAGCTTGTTCACGTCCTTGTAGTTGATTCCTCCGTTGTTGTTGAGCCTGCTGGAAGAGTGTTGCTTGTGGTGCCAAGGGTGGCCTCGGCTGATTTTCTCCTGGGGCTGGTGGTAGGACTTCTTGGACTTCCGTTTGTGGTGCTCCTAATGCTGGATAGGCTGGCCCCGGTGCTGGTAGTGCTTGTTGGTTATTCATTGGTGCTCTGTCTCGACGTTCGGGGCATTCCTTCTTTAAATGCTGACTGGATCCGCAAGCTAAACATAGTCTCTTCTTTCGTCTGCACTCGTCCTCAGTATGGCCTCGCTTGCGACAATATTGACAGATAGGTAGAGACTGTGGAGATGCTTCTGATGGCTGGTGTACGTGAGACTTCTTTGCAACTTGGTCCTGTGGTGCTCCGGCTGGTGCTGATGTGGCTGGTTGATGAATCGTCACTGTTTTCCCTCGATGCTGAAGACAATCCTTGGCTAAATGTTGGTTGGACGCGCATATTAAGCATAATCCTAACTTGCGTCTGCATTCTCTTTCAGTATGGCCTATCTTGCGACAATGTTGACAAGTAGGAAGAAATGAGGTTCTTGGTGCTGCACTCGGTGGTGGATTCATCTGTAGTCGCTTTGCGACTCTTTCTTGTTGTGCTTGGTCTGGTGCTGATGCATACGGCCGCTTCTGGCTGGACTCTATCCTTGTGTCGCACTCCATGGGTCTTGCTGTAGTAAGAACATCCTCGTCTAAGGTAGTTGCAGTGGGGCTGATTAACTTCCGTAACTCCGAGCTAAATCTATCGATGAACTTCTCCACTTGGTTTTGCTGAGCTTCTTTCTGAACCTTCTGATGGGCTTGCATCATCGCGTAGAACATTCGAAACATTTGTTGTTCGTCCATAGCCTGCCCTTGTGGAATGGTAGGCATCGGTGGAGCTAGCTGCGTCGATGGTGGAACGTCATCTTCCGGGATTCTCGAGGCATGCTGACTTGCTTGTTGTGATGATGGACCTTCACTAACTGGTGTCACTTCATCTCTGTTGGTTATCACAGCACCTTGTGGTATTTCTGGATGAGTCTCGTTGTTTGATCGTGAATCCATAACTCTGCAACCAAAATAAACAATAAGAGGCGCACAAGAATCAAGGCAGGATGCAAGTCAGGAAATAAATCTGAATCTGATATAGATGTCAAGAACGTTTCAAGCAAGTGGATGAGATCCTAAAACTTATCCTATTCTTATTGCAGGCTTGCTCGGTTCCTAAGTTAAAACCGAACAATTTAGTCGTTGACCTGCATGGGCCACCACAAAAACCATGTCACGCCCCAGTCCCAAAATACCGAGGGACCGGATGCGTGATAATGGCCAGCAGTACGCACCGATGGACAACCCAATTTAATGGATCCATCAGGGCATACTTAAGCTGTAATAAGCAGGTCCAATATAAATAGTCACAGTCTATACTAATCTCATCCACAACAGATAATCACAGATCAAATGCCAGAATAAAACAAGTAAATATAAGCTAGCATATCTCAATAAAGAGTCTCGGAGAACAATCCGAGAACACAAGTCTAATACAAAAATGCAATAGACTGGAAGTAAAGTAAATAGGAACAGAAGTAAATGAGTATCTCAAACCAATACCCAGGAGAAGTCCTCTGGTACGATCCCGTCCTCTGGTGTCGGTACAGCTCCTGTATCTGCTCCTGTTCCTGCTTCTGCTCCTGATAATGCTCCTGTACTGTATAACTCTAGGGGGATCTCCTCTGCTAGTCCTGGGGACAAAGTCCGGATCCAGGTCCTCAGGGGACAGCAAGGTACAGAAAATACAAGCCAAAATAAATGCAATGCAGCAAAATGCAATAAATAGGGTAAGCTATATAACCATCTATGTGGAAATGCAAGTGAGAGCATCACTAGTCTCAGGCTGAAGCCACTACAAGCTCTGTGTCTGGGAGCCGGTAGCGGTAATAAACACGTAATGTGCCTAGCTCTACGACGAGAGTCTGAGGCCTCACAATAGTAGTAGATAGATATACGAAACAGCCTGTAGCCTGTGTGTCTCTCCCCACCCCATGTAATCACACGTCTCATGTCCACGATGCACCATGTCCATGTCACGCACAATCATCTCTCAATGCAACAAGTCATCTAATATCTAAGAATACGATGTCCATGTCCTGTATTCTATACAGAATCACCACGAATATCTCGGGAAGATCCTGTCTCATGAGTAGTGTCAAGTGTCCTGGGTCAAGGTGTACTTGGTAAGACAAGTACGAGAGTATATAGTGTCACGAATGTCCATCTCTAGGTGACCGTACCCAACACCGCGTACGGTGTCGGCACCCGACTGATAATCGGACGCTAAGTACGTCACACGGTCCTAGGTTAAGCATGCACAGCAATATAATGAAGCAAGAAAAATATGTAACAATACTGCAAAGTTTGGCAAGGTACACTTGCCTGGGGTCCTGGATCCAACTGTAGCTCTGGTCTCAGTGTGATCTGCAGATACTACTCCGGTTGCTGAAATAAACATCACCATTAGATTCAGAAAATATCAAATAGCTAGAAACGCCTGTCCTTGAGTCCAATTTGGACACAAGGGCAAAAACGACACTTTCGGGTCAAAACGGGGTCCACATGCGGGCCCGCTTTGCACCGAAAAGCGTGTCAGGGTCAAAGGTCTCCAATTTCCGCAAACTCAGTGTCTACAAGTCAGGAACGATGATACGAACCCAACGGAACTTCCAGAATTGGATTCCGATGAGCCGATCACAAAATCGCCCGTCAAGTGGAGCCTGTGGGGCCCACGACACGCGATTTCGTCAACGTTCTCAGAATCGAACCAAACTTGACCCACAGGACCAGCGTATTGCTACGAGTCCGATGGTACAAGTTTCGTCTCGATCCGACGTGTGTACACGAAGTTACAGCAAGTTCCAGAAAGGTCGGATACGGGGTGTCGTCGGCGGATACGCGTTGATTCCGGGGTGCACGCACCTCCGAATCGACTTCTGCGAAATCCTACACGACCGTATCAATGTCGCGCACAGTTTGGTAAAGACCGCGTGCGACCAAGTCGTCCCGATTGGCGGGGCGGACTCCGTTCCGGGGTGAAACAGGGTGTTGATTTTCCTGTTTTTGGATCGCGGTATGCGATCACCACAGGACGCGATGCACCGAGCGGGTTGCACGGGCACCGAGAGGGTTATACAGTCTACGCATAGCAATTGACGGAATCGAAATCGGAGTTGCGAGTCGAGAGAAACGGGTACCTGAACAGGGCTCCGTGAAGTCCGATTTTCCGTGTCCGAGGGGATCCTTCGTGTCCTGCGTCCCTGTGTCCGTGTGTCTCCTTGACACGGTGCTGTGTCCTGCTGTACTGTTTTGTGTCCGCTGCGTTCTAGGGTTTAGGGTTTGGGCACGTTGCCGGAGCTCGTCGGAGGGTGGCACGGCTGGGCGGAGCTCAGGGAGAGGCGAGCAGAGGAGGCGATCGGGAGGAGTCGAACTGCTGGGCGGAGGAGTCTCGTCGAGCGGCGGGGGAGTCGTCCAGGGTTCCGGCGAAGAAGTCGGGTCTGCGACGGCGCGGTGAGGTCGGGTGCGGGGTGCACCGCCGGACGGGGAAGTGCCAGCGCGGGTCGGCGGTGGAGGAGACGCGGGGCGAGGGCGCTGCTCGGGGTGCCGGGGGCGGTTGTCGACGAGGCGGAGGTAAGTCGACTCGGGTACAGTCGCTGTCGGGGAGGAAGGCGTCGGGGTCAAGGGTGCAAGGCTGGGCGGACTTGGGAGGAGCGGTGGCGTTGATCGGCGGCGGTGACAGGGGAGCGGTGGTGGATGCTGTGGGAAGAAGAAGTCGGGGACGAGGGAAGAGTCGACAAGGTCGGCCTCGGGGACGATCGGAGTCGGGTCGGCGTCGGTGGGGGCAGCGGGGAGTACGTGCGGCAGGGGATCGGCTGCTCCGGCGGGGGGGGTAGCCGACGGCTAGATTAGGGTTAGGGTTAGGTTATGATTTGGGGGAATTTGGGATTAGGGTTTTCCTTGTTTTCTTTTTTTAATTGGAGAAAAACTAGGGGAACCTGTATTTATACATTACAGGAATTGGAATAGGATTAGACCTAGGATTCGGGCTGGGTCAACGGGTCAACGCTCCTCGGGCTGGGCTTCGGCTCTCATGGGGATGTCGGGCGTTGGCACGGATTAAATTCGGTTTAAAATCTGCATGGGTCTTCTGGGCTTTAAACGGGTTTCCGGAGTCCAATAAATTCACGGAAAATTACCCTGTGTCCGGTTTCCCATTTTACACCATAAAATATTATTTCCATAATATTTTAATATGAATTAACCGAAATTAAAAATCATTGAATTACCAACGCCTAGGTTTTAATTCCCGAAAAATACCAGAAAATTGGGAAAAATCCGAAGTTACAATTCTGAAAATCAGGGGACTTACAGCGTGCACACCGGGATCAACACGTATCCGCGGACATCGTCCCGTATCCGTACTTTCTGGAACGCGCCCTAACTTTGTGTACAAACGTCAGATCGAGACGAAACTTGCACCATCGGACTCGTAGAAATACGCTGGTCCTGTGGGTCAAGTTTGGTTCGATTCTGATAACGTTGACGAAATCGCGTGTCGTGGGCCCCACAGGCCCCACTCGACGGGCGATTTTGTGATCGGCTCATCGAAATCCAATTCTGGAAGTTCCATTGGGTTCGTATCATCGTTCCTGACCTGTTGACACTAAGTTTGGTAAATTTGGAGACCTTTGACCCGGACATGTTTTTCGGTGCAAAGCGGGCCCACATGTGGACCCCGTTTTGACCCAAAACTGCCGTTTTTGCCCTTGTCTCCAAATTGGACCCGAGGACAGGCGTTTCTAGCTGATTGATATTTTCTGGATCTGATGGTGATGTTTGTTTCAGCAACCGGAGTACCGCCTGCAAATCCAACTGAAGTCAGAGCCGAAATCAGAGCCGGAACCACAGGCAAGTGTACCTTGCCAAACCCTGCAGTCTGCTATTTATTTCCTTGACTTAATTTAGCATCATTGGGCAAGTAAAGCTCGTCAATTCTCAGTAGTTCCTGTGATAATATTTTGCTGGAGTTCTTGTGTAAAATCATATAAACTTGTTTTAACTGCTTAACCTAGGAAACGTGTGACGTACTTAGTGTCCGATCATAGTCGGGTGCCAACCCCGTACGCGGTGTTGGGTACGTCATTTAGAGATGGATATTCGATACCCTTACTCTTGGTACTTGTCCTATCAAGTACAACAAAATCCAGGACACTTGACACTATTCATGAGACAAAATCCTCTTGAGATATTCACGATGATTCTGTATAGGATACAGGTTATGACATGGACAGTTTATTCCTAGACATTATATGACTGCTGCATTAGTTATGATCTTGCGTGTCATGGACATGAGACGTGTGATTACATTGGGTGGGAAGAGACACACAGGCTACAGGCTATTTTCATATATATATACTATTAGTGTGAGGTCGTAGACTCTCCAGCAGAGCTAGACCCTTTACGTGTTATTACTGCTACCGGCTCCCCGACACAGAGCTGGTAGTGGCTCAGCCTGAGTTCTAGTGATGCTCTCAACTTGCATTTATCACTTAGCTGGTTACATAGTTTACCCTGCCGTTTCATTTATTTCTGCACTGCTTATATTTTGGCTTGTATTATCTGTACCTTGCTATGTCCCCTGAGGACCTAGAATGGATGATGTCCCCAGGTATAGCTGAAGAGATCCATCCAGAGATGTAATCCCCCTGATTTTCATAAATTTTAATTTAGAATTTTTCCTAATTTTCTGGAATTTTTGGGAATTTTCTGTAATTAAAAACAGGGTTTTAATTATTAAATAATTTTTAAATAATAATAAACAGTATAAAAATATTATGAAAATAATTTTTATGGTGCAAAATAGAAAACCAGACATATGGTATTTTTCCGGGAATTTATTGGACCCCGGAAGGATTTTTAAACACATAAAAACTATTATTATTAATTTACCTATTTATTAAATTAATTAATTATTATTATTTTTACAAATAAACCGGCCCAGCCCAAAACCCATTAACCCGGGCCCAGCCCCAACCGAGCCCGGCCCATCCCCAGGCCTAGCGGGTCGGGCGGGTCGGCCAGACCCGCACCCATCCACCCGCAGACCCGCCCGCCTGAACCCCTCTCTTCCCCGACTCTTCACTTCTCCTCCGCCGGCAACGCCCGCCGCCGCAGGCCGTTCGCTGCCTCGCGTCGCCTCCTCTTCATCTCCCCGAACCCGCCGCCTCTTCCGCTCCACCTCCCGCACCCTCACCGGCCGTCTCCCTCTCTTCCCGTACGCCTATATAAGCCGCCCTCCCGAGCAGCTGGACCCCCTAAACCTCGCCGTCAGCCTCCAGTGCACCGCTCCCCGCTGCTCACCTCCAGCCCAGCCTCGCCGCACCAAACCGCCCGGTCCTCCTCCATTCGCCCACGACTGCGCCGGCCACCAGAGAACCCGACGACCTCCCTCTCATTTTCCCCTAAACTAAACCCTAGCTCCGGCATGCTAACTCCGCCCGTACCCGCCACCGAGGACGACCCCAGCACTCACAGCAGCCGCCGGCCGTCCCCGAGCGTTGCCTGAGCCGCCGCAGCCCTAGCCGACCTCGCCGCCTCCGGCCAAGTGCTCCACTGCCTTCCTCCGGTGAGTTTCAGAGGACACGGACACAGGCTGGACACGAACACAGGGAAAACCCTAAACCTAATTTCTGTGTCGTGTCGGACAGTGTCCAGGACACAGGACACAACTCGGTTTTTTAAGCCCTATTCAGGTGTCCGTAACTTTTTCCTCGTAGCTCGAAATTCAATTCCGTAAATTGTATCGCGTAGCCTGTTCGACCCTCTCGGTGCCCGGACAAACCGCTCGGGGCATCGCGTCCTGTGGTGATCGCACCCCGCGATCCAAAAACAGGAAAAACTTAGCCCTGTTTCACCCCGGAATCGAGTACGCCCCGCCAAACGGGACGACTTGGTCACGTGCGGTCTTCACCGATACGTCAGCGTCGTTGATACGGACGTGTGGGCTTTCGCAGAAGCTGATTCGGATGTGCGTGCACACCGGAATCAGTGCGTATCCGCGGACACCGTCCCGTATCCGTACTTTCTGTTTCTTGCTGTAATTTAGTGTACACAAGTCAGATCGAGACGAAACTTGCGCCATCGGACTCGTAGCAATACGCTGGTCCTGTGGGTCAAGTTTGGTTCGATTCTGAGAACGTTGACAAAATCGTGTGTTGTGGGCCCCACAGGCTCCACTCGACGGGCGATTTTGAGAACGGCTCATCGGAATCCAATTCTGGAAGTTCCATTGGGTTCGTATCATCGTTCCTGACCTGTTGACATTAAGTTGGACTATTTTTGAGACTTTTGACCCTGGCGCATTTTTCGGTGCAAGACGGCCCACATCTGGACCCCGCCTTGACCCGAAAATGACGTTTTTGCCCTTGTCTCCAAATTGGACTCAAGGACAGGCGTTTCTAGCTGATTAACATTTTCTGAACCTGATGGTAATGTCTATTTCAGCAACCGGAGTACTGTTTGGAAATCCAGCTGAAGCCAGAGCAACCTTTGGAACCGAAAATCCAGGCAAGTGTACCTTGCCATTAAATGCAGTATTTAATTCATTTTGAATCTCTTGCTCTAATTTCTGTGACTGTGGTACTTGCCCTATCAAGTAAATTATCCCCAGGACACCTGACACAAGCATGATACAGAATCTTCCTGATTATTCAAGGGGGTTTGTATAAGATATAGATTTTATGATTTAAGCTTTAGAACTTAATGAATGACTGACTGCATTAGTTTCAATCTTGCGTAACATGAACATTGTGATCTGTGACGTGAGATTCATTGGGTGGGGAGAGTATTATCATATCAAGGCTGATTATATAATATATATATATCTGGTTATCTGGAAGTGTCCTAGTCTCTGACACAGAGCTTTGGCACCTGTACTGGCCCTTCGAGAATCACTGCTATGGTTTCTTGTCACTGATCCTGTAGTAGTCTCAGCCTGAGTATGAATAATAACTCTCACTTGCATGATCACTTAGCTGGTTTTAATTATTTAACTGGATTTGTTTGATAGTAACATCGGCATACCACTGTCTTAAACTTATTAATATCTTGTACTTCTCTTGTGTTTAACATTTTGGTTGACTTGCATGCTCATTCACTGTATTATGGCTCGTATTCTTCTGTACCTTGTTACGTCCCGCTGAGGACCTAGTTTTGTTCTCCAGTTATAGCAGACGAGATCTATCCTGAGGTGTACGGAACAGGGGCATTACTCGGAGCAGTACCTGAACCTGAGGACGAGGTGATCGCTGAGGACTTCTCCTGAACAATTGCTTCGCCCTGCTCAGTCTTTTGGCAAATAACTTTATTTCTGTTTAATTGAACTCTTTATTTCCTGTCTTTGAGAACTTATGTAACAGACTTAATATCGGATTGTTCTCCGATTTTATTTACTTTGTCTGGTTGTAACTTAATATTTCTTTTGCTGAAGTTGATATCTTATATCTGTGGATGAGAATAGTAAAACCCTGACTGATGTAATACAGCTTAAGTATGCCCGATGGATCCATTAAATTGGGTTTGTCCATCGGTGCATACTGCTGGCCATAATCACGCATCCAGTCCTTCGGTATTTTGGGACTGGGGCGTGACAAGAGATACCCCGTACCAGAGCACTTCCAGGAGCTGTACCTGGACCTGAAGACGAGCTCGCACCAGAGGACTTCTCCTGAGCATTGGCCGTATGTAGTCAGTTATTTCTATTTCCAGTTGATTATTTCCTGTCTATTTGCAATTGTTGTACCAGACATATTCTCGGATTGTTTCCCGAGATATTTATTGAGATTTGCTTATTTATTTTATTGCATTATTTCTGGCAGTTACTCTGTGTTTATCTTTTGTGGATGAGATTAGATTAGTCTGTGACCTGTAACAATTGCTCTATGTCCTGTTAGACTACAGCTTAAGCATGCCCTGATGGATCCATTAAATTGGGTTGTCCATCGGTGCGTGCTGCTGGCCATTGCCGCGCATCCAGTCCCTCGGCATTCTGGGACTGGGACGTGACAAATTTTAATCTTTATATTGTGATAATTAGTTCCTTGCTCTATTAGTACCATTGGATGATTACACTTAGTGTTAGGATTTGGAGTTCATGTCTTGCTTTTCATGTCGGGAGGGAGAATACTAGGAGGCATGTAGTTTACCCTTCCCCCTGTCCTGACTGCTAGCTGTTGGTACGCGACTGTACCATCAGCCTGATACTCGATTATTCCTGACTGATAGCTGTCTATGACGGCCTGATTAGCCTTATAACCCCCTACATGCCAACTATGTATTCTAAATACACAATCACACACACATAGTTTCTTTGTCTTGTTGCAGTTCCATTTTTTTGTCTCATTATAACCCTGTTTTACTTATATTCCTGATTTTTAGTGCTTAACCTTAGTTAATTTTACTACTTATTATGCATATTCTTATCGTGATGTTTAGTCAGTTTTTACTACTTGTCATAAATATTTAGTTTAAACTTTGTTGTGTATTGGTACTTTGCTCTTTTCCTGACTGGATCCGTTGACATATTAGGCAATGATGAGTACTATGCCCCCACCTTTTATGGCCCATATGACGTAGCAGATGATACATTTGAGGAACCGATTCCTACTCAGGAGACTACTTTTGAGGAGTAGCTAGCTAGTTAGCTAGTATTTTCTTTCAGCATAGTAATCGGGTTTGTCCTCGATTTATCAACTGGTTCTGTATTAAACTATGGATTTGGATGTCACATTTTGTCTTATGAAATCTTAGCATTCCTATTGCCTGTTATTATCCTTGTCTATTTATTTACTGTGAATGAGCTAGATTTTAAATTACCCGTGAATATGGTCTAGACAGCGTACTACCGCCGACACTGCGGCGTAGGCTGGACGTACTCGCGAGCCGGTACCCGATTCATCTGGGTGCGGGTCGTGACAATGGTGCTTTAAGTCATCTAATCTTAACCGTTGATTTATTAATGGTTAATATTATATGACTTAAAGCACATCCAACGGATGTGAATAGGGGATGCTTGGAGATACACAAATTGTAAGAATGCCTATACTTTCCCCCTCTCTCTCTCTATATATATATAAGGAAATAACTTAAGGGATGATTAAACCAAAATCAAATCTCTCTTACCGAAACGAAAAAAATATCTTCCGTAAATATGGTCTCTATCCTAAAATTTTAAATCTCTCATTTAAAAAAAATAAATCTATCTATATTAAAAATTATCTATTTTAATTTTAATTTTAATTTTAATTTTAATTTTAATTTTAATTTTAATTTTAATTTTAATTTTAATTTTAATTTTAATTTTAATTTTGATTTTGATTTTGATTTTGATTTTGATTTTAATATTAGTGTTAATTTTAATTTTAATTTTTAACGTTAATTTTTTATTTTAACATTAATTTCAAAATTTAATGTTAAAATTAAAATAAAAGAAAAAATATTTAACATTAAATTAACACAAAAATTAAATTAAAATTAAAATTAATACTAAAATTAATATTAAAATTTATAGTAATATTAACATTAAAATTAATATTAAAATTAAAATGAACATCAATATTAACATTATATAATTAAGATTAAAACTAAAATTAATATTAGCATTAAAACTAACATTAGAATTAATATTAACATTATTAATAATAAAAATTAACATTAAATTAATATTTAAATTTAAATTTAAATTTAAATTTAAATTTAAATTTAAATTTAAATTTAATTAAAATATTAAAATATTTTGGAAAGGTATATTTATTTTTAAAAATATATTATTTTTTAGATTTATTTTGAAAGATAATTTTTTTTTATATTTGTTAAAAAGAAATCTATCTTTATTTAAAAAAAAAAAATATCTCTCTTTATTTTGAAATAAATAAATAAATAAATCTCTCACTTTTAAAAAATAAATAGATAGATATGACTTATTTTTAAAGATATAAATAGATTTGTTTTTAAAAGAAGAGATTTAAAAAAAATTAAGAAAAAAATATAGAAGAGAAATATACGCATGTTTCCTCATCTCGTAAGTTTGTCTCGTAAGTTAGTCCAGCAGGAGAAGGTATATATATATGGGGGCGGGCAGCGCTCGAAGTCCAGGCTTTGAACGCTGCTCTTGCACGGATGGATGGAGGGGTAAAATAATAATAATAATAATAATAATAATAATAATAATAATAATAATAATTTATTATTATTATAATATATATATATATATATATATATATATATATATATATATATATATATAAACGAAATATGAATCATAGTGTTTATTTTTCTTAATGCAGCATACTAACATACGGACAATAACACTTAAGAGTGGATTTTATAATTAATTATGAGTTTAGATGCTTTTACTCTTTTGCAAAGTAAACAATATTGTTTGGTAGCAGTTCCGTTAGTTTTATTTTTATTGGGAAATTTAAAAAAAAAAAACACTTTTTTGGGGTGTTTGTTAAATTAAATTTTTATATGGATTTGGGCAAACTCTGAATGTGGGTGAATTTGGTATATATATATATTTTTTTTGTTCTGTTAACCACGAAAATGAGACTGAATTTGGGAGTAGTTATCTTTTCCCTCCATTGTCTCCTCTATATTCATCGTTCCAACATTTATTTTTTTGGAAAGGACGAAGGATGGAAGTTAAATTTTACTATTTAATACTATAATTAATAATAATTACTAAATTAATTATATATTTATAACTAATTAATTGGTGTCATCTATATAACTTACATATTCTAATGCTTAATTAAAAGGGCTATACTTTAACTACAATCAAATGTCTACAACTCTCTTAGAACTGCCACGCGGCGGTCGTCCATTGGAGGAGAGGGGAGAGGTGGGACCCAATGGCTGTCCGGGTGATCGTCACGTAACAGCCGTTCATTGGAGGGAATGTGGGACCGAATGTGACCCACATAGCAGGAGGGAGAGGATTGTAAGAATGTTGTAAGAACATCTCCAACCCTATTATCTTGTTTTGTGTTATGATTCCTATGTGGCATGAGGTACAAGATAATGTCTTTCCTATGTGGCAAGAATATTTTCACACAAGAAAATGTTTTCTCCAATGCAAAAGTAGTGAGAATACAATAAAAACTATTTTTTTCAACTTTCAAGACAACTTTTCCACTTCTTCCTTTTTTTTTTATAAATATTTTCATCAGGGCCGGCCCTGAGCTCACAGGGGCCCGGGGCGAACTTTCAAAATGAGGCCCCATACATAATGTAAAAAAAAAAAAAAGTAAAAAAAAAAAATACCTCCAGCAAGATTTGAACTAGGAACCTCTTGTGTGCAAGTCTAATGTAATAACCACTACACAACAATTACTTTGTGATAAGAATGGTCAATGGTAAATACTAGTTCTATTTTCGGTACAAAATTATTTATATATTTAAACAAAAAAATTTTTTGGGCCCTTCTGGCCTATGGAGTCCTGGACGGTCGCCCTGCCCGCCCTGGGCCAGGGCCGGCCCTGATTTTCATTCATAATCAATAATGTAGAAGTAAAGCATTGTGAAATCCATTGTTTAGATCTAGACAACCAACTTCACATTGTCTTTGACATGTCATTGCCATGTCAACTTCACAACTTATTTCACATTTACATTGGAGAATGAATTTTGTTGTGATTCCTATGTAGCAACCATTTTTTTCAAACTCACAATAAGGTTGAGAGTATCTCCAACCCTATTGTCTTGTTTTGTATTGTGATTCTTATGTGGCATGAGGCACAAGACAATATCTTTTCTATGTGGCACAAGACAATGAGACAGAAACGTGTTATCCAACGCAAAGTATTGAGAAAAAAAAGAATTTTTTTTTAAACTTCGAAGACAACTTTTTCAAAATTTTCTTTTTATAAATATTTTTATTTATAATTGATGATGCGGAAGTAAAGCATTATGAAGTCCATTGTCTAGATCTAGACAATCAACTTCACATTGTTCTTGTCATGTCATTGACATGTCAACTTCATAACCAACTTTATATTTTCATTGGAAACGGATTTTTGAAATATAAAGTTGTGATTCCTACGTGACAATCAATTTTTCCAAACTCACAACAGGGTTGGAGATGCTCTAAGCATTTGATAGTAACTTAACATTATTGTAATTAAAACTAAATAATCGATAGGTAATTAAGGTAATAATACTTTTATAATAAAAATAATAAAAAAATGATAATAGGAAGTTATTAGTAAATCATTTATTTAGTAATTAGTTAACTTAGTTGTAATATTGACAAATAATTAAATATTATTATGTTAGTTAGTGTTCAATAATTAAGATGCTTAACTTACTTAAATATTATTGTTCGATTAGTTAAGATAATATAAGTATCATTATAACTAAGATAGTTAATCAATATTAATAAATAAATAATTATTTACTTAATTTATTTTTAATACATTTTATACTAAAATGTACAAGTTGTTAGGATATTTAATTAATCTATATAACATACAATTAAATATATAGTATGAATAATAATTATAATCTTATTAATATTTAACTTAGTTAATTATTAATTCATATATAAGATAATTTACTAATATTTTAAGTTAACTAATTAGTTTTTCAAAGCATTATTAACTAATCAAATATTATTGTTAATATTAATTATGAGTATTTTATGTAAACACCCTAAATTTTCAAATATTTTTAAAATCAATTTTTGGAATTAATATGCAATTTTCATTAATTTACATAGGACCTGTAGTGAGTTTGTAATTTTTAATTGCCAATAAAACAGCATTAAAATGAGATGAAAATATGATATTATGGTGTAAAATATAAAACCGGACCTAGGGTAATTTTCTGGGATTTTATTGGACCTCAGACCTATTTTTAAAAGCCTAAAAAACTATTTTTCTAATTATTTATTAATTAAATATTTTTATTATTAATTACTGTTATTTATTATTATTATTAATTATTTTTATTTAGCTTAGGGGCCCGGCCCGGCCCAGTGGGCCGAGCCCGTTATAGCAGCCCGCAAACCGGACCTAGCGGGTCGGGCGGGTCCGCCCAACCCGGAACCCGCACCGACCCGGACCCGTCCCCAACCCATCTCCCCCACGATCGACGGAGACCGCGTCCCCCGGCCACGACCTGGCTTCCCGCCGCCTCCGCCGGAGGGGCCACTCCCCACGTCCTCCTCCTCTACCGAGTCCCTCGGCCCACGTCGTCCCCGGCCGAGCCCCTCCCTCGGGCCCCTTTAAATAGCCCCCTCCTCCGCCTCCTTTCCCCCATAACCCGAACCCTAACCACCCCTCCGGCCACCCCCTCTCCGGAGCACCGCCGACCAGCGCCGACCCCGGTGACCCTTCCTCCTCTTCCTCCTCCTCTTCCAACAAGTAAAACCCTTCCCAGGCCGAGCCGACCCTCCCAGCGGACACGACGCCGGCCGACCCCTCGGCGCCGCCCTAGCCGGCCGATCGACGACCTCCTCCCCTCCGCGAGAGCCACCAGCGTTCTCCCCGGCCACCGCAGTTCAGCCCAGAGCCCCGGACACGCGGACACAGCACAGCCCTAGGCCGGACACAACCCAGGACACGGACTCGCGTGTCGGACACAGTTCAAACCCGGTTTCTCGGGTCCCCTTCAGGTACTCGTAACTTGCACCTCAGATCTCTGTTTTCGATTCCGTAAATTTCACCGCGAAGCCTGTATGACCCTCTCGGTGTCTGGATAAACCGCTCGGGGCATCGCGTCCTGTGGTGATCGCACACCGCGATCCAAAAACAGGAAAAATCAGACCCTGTTTCACCCCGGAACTGAGTACGTCCCGCCAAACGGGATGACTTGGTCGCGTGCGGTCTTCACAGATACGTGCGCCTCGTCGATACGGACGTGTGAGATTTCGCGGAAGCTGATTAGGGTGTGCGTGCACACCGGAATCAACGCGTATCCGCAGACATCGCCCCGTATCCGCCTTTTCTGCATTTTACCCTAACTTCGTGCACACACGTCAGATCGAGACAAAACTTACGCCATCGGACTCGTAGCGATACGCTGGTCCTGTGGGTCAAGTTTGGTCCGATTCTGAGAACGTTGACGAAATCGCGTGTCGTGGGCCCCACAGGCCCCGCTCGACGGGCGATTTCACGATCGGCTCATCGGAATTCAAATATGAAAGTTCTGTTGGGTTCGTATCAGCGTTCCTGACCTGTTGACTCTAAGTTTGATGAATTTGGAGACCGTTGACCCTGACACATTTTTCGGTGCAAAGCGGGCCCACCGGTGGACCCCGTTTTGGGTCGAAATTACCGTTTTTGCCCTTGTCTCCAAATTGGACCCAAGGACAGGCGATCCTAGCTGTTTGACACCTTCTGAGCGTGATGGTACTGTTTATTTCAGCTTTCGGAGATATCTCTGGGAATTTCCGAAACCAGGACCTAAGTGGAATCCAAACCTCAGGCAAGTGCACCTTGCCAAACTTGCAGTCATTATTATCATATTTTTTGTAAAAATACTCTGCTGGATTTCTTGTGCAAATTCATATAAACTGATTTAAACTGCTTAACCTAGGGAACGTATGACGTACCTAGTGTCCGATCATAGTCGGGTGCCGACACCGTTCGCGGTGTTGGGTTCGTCATTTAGAGATGGATTTACGATCCCCTTACTTTGTACTTGGCCTATCAAGTACCCTACAACCCAGGACACTTGACACTATCATGGACAGAATCCTCCTGAGATATTCGTGGTGATTCTGAATAGGATACAGGACTTGACAGAGTTATTTATTTATAGACAGTATGACTTGTTGCATTAGTTATAATCCCGCTAACATGGACATGAGACGTTATGGTCATGGCTTGCGTGATTACATTGGGTGGGGAGAGACACACAGGCTACAGGCTGTTCTATATATATATCTACTATTATTGTGAGGTTGTAGACTCTCCAGCAGAGCTAGACCCTTTACGTGTTATTACTGCTACCGGCTCCCCGACACAGAGCTTGTAGCGGTCTCAGCCTGAGTACTAGTGTTGCTCTCATTTGCATATCACATAGATGGTTACTTAGTTTACCCTGCTGTTCATTTATTTATTGCACTGCTTATTCAGTTGGCTTGTTTTTATCTTGTGCCTTGCTATGTCCACTGAGGACCTGGAATGGATGATGTCCCCAGGTCTAGCTGAGGAGCAGTATCCAGAGGTATACGGGACCGGAGCTGAAGCTATTGCTGGAGCTGAACCGAACACTGAAGACGAGGTGACTGCCGAGGACTTCTCCTGAGTGCCTGTCCCAGTACTCATTTATTTATTTTATGTTTATATCTTTTGTTCCTGGCCTATAGAGCCAGCTTATTCAGACTATAGTCGGATTGTTCCTCCGACTGACTTGCTGTGATGTTGTTGCTACTTATTTCTATTTGATTATGCAGTTTATTTCTTTATCTTTATGGATGAGATTAGTGTGACTTGTGTAGTAGACCTTATTTACAGCTTAAGTACGCCCTGATGGCTCCATTAAATTGGGTTATCCATCGGTGCGTGCTGCTGGCCATTGCCACGTGTCCAGTCCCTCGACATTTAGGGACTGGGGCGTGACATGGTTTTTGTGGTGGCCCATGCAGGTCCCGACTAAATAGTTCGGTTTCAACTTAGGGACCGAACAGGCCTGCAATAAGATAAGATAATTTATAGGATCTCATCCATTGATTGAATCGTTTTTGAACTCTATGCCGAATTCAATTTAATTGCTTGAATTACATCCTGTTTTGATTCCTCTGTGCGTTCTCATTGTTTCCTTTGGTGCAGAGTTATGGATCCCAGAAGTGGTGACGAGTCCCCCTTGGGTACACCGACTGAAGCAGGGTTTACCTGCGAAGCTGGAACGATGCCAGATACCAGAGGACAATCCTCTCAGAGCAATTAAACTGGCCAGCCAAGTTCCAGGTTCAGGCGTGATGACATCCCGCCTCCTCCCCAGTTCCCTCCTGCGATACCTGTCTTTCCCCCAGGACAGGCAATGGACGGCCAGCAAATATTCCAGATGTTCTACACCATGATGCAGGCACAACAATAGATCCAACAGGAGGCCCAACGCCGAGAGGCCGAGAACCTAAGGAACAGCCTAGTCGCAGCATTGGAACATGCAAACCCACCAAATAGGCGACCAGCGACGGGATCTATTACGGATTTCCGTCAACTCAAGCCCCGTACCTTCTCGGGCAAGGAAGGACCAACTGAAGTGCATGAATGGCTTACAAACACACAGCATCAGTTGGAGGCCGCCGAACTACCAAGGGACAAATGGATGACTGCCGTCAGGATGCAACTGACGGACAACGCGCATCATTGGTGGTTGTCCGAAGAAAGAAGGCTCGGACATGATCAGGTTACCTGGGAGGAGTTCTCCAGGCTCTTCCAGGAAATGTACATCTCTGCTGTGGCTCGGTCAGAACTCCGAGACAGATTCAACCGCCTGATCCAGGGCAACATGACGGTGGAGGAATATAACGCCGAATTTATTCGCCTGAGCCGCTTCGCCCCTTCGCTAATTCCTACCGAAGAGGAGAAGGCGGAGAAGTTCTTTGATGGGCTCAGGTTCGAGCTTCAGAAGTTAATCGGATTGGTTGCGCCCACCTCTTACACCGACGTCCTAGCTGCAGCACGTCGGCTGGAGCGCGTTACTCGGAGGGAATCAAGCCTGAAACGTCCCTTCTCCTCAGCACCGTCCAAGTCATCACCAGGGGAATCTGCTAAACGGCCCCAGAAGAGCCCGCCCCCAAGAGCAGCAACTAAGAACCTGCCTACTTGCCATTACTGCAGCAAGGTAGGACATATTGAAAAGGAATGTCGACGTAAGCTGGGACTCTGCCTGGTTTGCGGATCTGGACAACACTTCTCAAAGGACTGCTCGGAACGTCGAGAGGGAGTTCCGAATCGACCAGCTCCACCTGCAGCTCTTCCAGCTGGGGGAGCAACTCAGACAGGGCCTGGAGGAGCCAGGCCACCTCTACCACCTTAGGCCGCATTGTTTCAATAAGCTCGTCAACAAAGGGGTCCCGCTCAGGGACGAGGTCAGGCATATGCACTAGCAGTCACTGAGGAAGCTACTGCGGTCGAAGTGATAGCAGGTACCATATTAGTAGCTTCAATTCCTGCTGTAGCATTATTTGATTCTGGAGCTTCACATTCATTTATTGCTGCTAGCCTCGTAGGCACACATAGAATAGCTACCGCCCCTCTCTCGAAGATGAAGAGAATACTAACGGGAGGTGGAATTATCCCGGTTAGTGATACTTGTAGATCATGTTCGGTAGTAGTCTGTGGCCGAGAGATGCGAGCCCAATTCCTGATCTTTTCTATGCCTGATTACGATGTTGTACTTGGTATGGACTGGTTAAGTCAGTACCATGCGACACTGGATTGCCGGCTTGGAAAAGTGATATTTAGACCCCCTAGCCTTCCTGAGTTTGAATTTCTTCGAGGAGCTGTAGAACAAGGGGTTCAGCCAACTCTTAGGGTATTGACTGTAGAAGAAGATTCAAGTTACCCAAGAGTCATAACGGAATTTGTGGATGTGTTTCCCGACGATCTTCCAGGTTTACCACCTGATCGGGAGATAGAATTCACAATAGACCTAACTCCAGGAGCCGAACCTATCACTTCATCGGTATATCGGCTAGCACCTAAGGAGTTAGTGGAGCTGAAAACGCAAGTTGACGACCTTCTGGAAAAAGGATTTATCCGGCCCAGTGTTTCACCATGGGGAGCACCTATATTTTTTGTACCCAAGAAGGACGGATCTGTACGGCTGTGCATTGACTACAGAGCCCTGAATGCTGTAACTATTAAGAACCGGTACCCATTACCACGCATTGATGATCTGTTTGACCAATTGAGTGGTGCTAAGGTATTCTCAAAGATTGACCTTAGATCCGGTTATCACCAGATTAGGGTGAAGAAGGAAGATATCCCAAAGACGGCCTTCAGAACTAAGTATGGGCATTATGAGTTCCTAGTTATGCCGTTTGGTTTAACCAACGCACCCGCCGTATTTATGAGTTTGATGAACGGGGTCTTCCATCAGTACTTGGATAAGTTCGTGGTGGTGTTCATTGATGATATCCTAGTCTACTCCAAGAACCACGAAGAGCACGAGGAACACCTTAGAATTGTGCTAGAAACTTTGAGAAGGAAGAAGCTATATGCCAAACTCAGCAAATGTGAGTTCTGTATGGACAAGGTGCCATTCTTAGGGCATATTATCTCGGGTGAAGGACTGTCTGTGGACCCAGAAAAGGTCACTGCTATAGAAACTTGGCCTACCCCTACCTCTGTTGCGGAAGTGAGAAGTTTTTTTGGACTTGCTGGGTATTACCGGCGGTTCGTAGAAAATTTTTCAAGGATCGCAGAGCCGATGACTAAGCTGACATGGAAGGATCAGGAGTTCATATGGACGGAAGAATGCCAGAATGCCTTTGAAGAATTAAAGAGGCGTCTAACAACAGCACCAGTCTTGACTCTTCCCTCAGGGTCAGGAGGTTTTGTTGTTTATAGTGATGCGTCCGGTAGTGGACTAGGTTGTGTCTTGATGCAACATGGCAAGGTTATCGCTTATGCATCGAGGCAGCTGAAGGTCCACGAGAAGAACTACCCAACCCATGACCTGGAGCTAGCTGCAGTGATTTTTGCATTGAAGATCTGGAGACATTATCTGTATGGAGAGAAGGTCGAGATATTCACTGATCATAAGATCTTGAAGTATGTTTATACACAGAAGGAGCTCAACATGAGGCAAAGGCGTTGGCTTGAGTTGATGGTGGACTTTGACATCGATCTGCAGTACCACCCGGGGAAAGCAAATGTTGTAGCCGACGCCCTCAGCAGAAAACCCTCGGCTTATTTCTTAACGGAGCAGCCACAGCTATTACAAGACTTGCAAGATCTTCAGATAGAGGTTGTTCTACCTGGACAAAATGGTTTGCTGGCTAACCTTGAAGTGAAGTCAACGCTAGTGGAGAGAATCAAGGAAGCTTTGCCTAATGATGCCAGATTCCGAAGGCTGAGAGAAAGAACAGAAGCAGGCTTGCAGACGGGACTTCGCATCCACGAGGACGGAACATTAAGGTGCAGAAATCGCCTATGTGTTCCAAATGGAGAATTAAGGTAGGAATTGATGACCGAAGCCCATAGCTCCATATACTCGGTTCATCCAGGAGGAACCAAGATGTACCGGGACCTAAGGCAATATTACTGGTGGCATGGAATGAAAAGAGAAATTGCCCGCTTCGTGGCAAAATGCTTAGTCTGCCAGCAGGTGAAGGCCGAGCACCAAAGGACTGCAGGTATGTTGCAGCCGCTTCCCATTCCTGAATGAAAGTGGGAGCATATTACCATGGACTTCGTCACTGGATTTCCAAGAAGCCCTAGTGGAAAGGATGCAGTATGGGTCATAGTGGATCGGCTCACTAAATCGGCTCATTTCTTGCCGTTCAGAGTCGGACAATCCACAGAAGTACTAGCCGACATGTATATGCGTCAGATCGTAAAATTTTATGGAGTGCCGGTTAGTATTGTATCAGATCGAGACTCAAGATTTACTTCTCACTTCTGGTGAAGCATGCAAGAGAGTCTCGGCACCAGGCTCAAGTTCAGTACTGCCTATCATCCTCAGACAGATGGCCAATCAGAGCGCACAATTCAGATCCTAGAAGATATGCTGCGATCTTGTATACTGGACTTTGGAGGATCTTGGGAAGATCATCTGCACTTAGTGGAGTTCTCCTACAACAACAGCTATCAGGCAAGCATTCAGATGGCACCTTTCGAGGTGTTGTACGGAAGGAAGTGCAGATCGCCTGTATGCTGGAGCGACGTTGGCGAACGTCAAATACTGGGTCCAGAGTTGGTAACAGAGACAGTGGAGAAAGTAAAACAGATTCAGAACCATCTCCGTGCAGCCCAGGATCGACAGAAGCATTGGGCCGATGCACACAGACGACCCCTGGAGTTCAAAGAGGGAGAGCATGTATTTTTGAGGATCTCGCCCACTAGAGGTACTATCAGATTTGGCAGCAGAGGTAAGTTAAGCCCAAGGTACATTGGGCCATTTGATATCTTAGAGCGCATCGGTGAGGTGGCTTATCGTCTTGCATTACCTCCATCCTTAGAGGAAGTGCATGACGTATTTTACGTCTCACAACTGAGGAGATATGTGACGGACCCAAGCCATATAGTTGATCATTCTGAGATTTCAGTGGGACCTAGCCTGAGATACGAAGAACAGCCAGTGGGTATACTCGACACCAGCGAGAAGACACTGCGGGGGCAGACAATCAGGCTGGTTCGAGTAGCTTGGAAGCAGCACTCTCCTGGCGAATCAACCTGGGAGCGAGAAGATGTTATGCGACAGCGTTATCCACACCTATTTGCTGAATCAGGTAGAACTTAAGCATTCTTTAATTCTGTAAATCTTGCCTTTATAGTTTACCCTTCGATTGCGAGGACGCAATCCTTTTAAGGGGGGTAGATTGTAAACACCCTAAATTTTTAAATATTTTTAAAATCAATTTTTGGAATTAATATGCAATTTTCATTAATTTATATAGGACCTGTAGTGAGTTTGTAATTTTTAATTGCCAATAAAATAGCATTAAAATGAAATGAAAATATGATATTATGGTGTAAAATATAAAACCGGACCTAGGGTAATTTTTTGGGATTTTATTGGACCTCAGACCTATTTTTAAAAGCCTAAAAAACTATTTTTCTAATTATTTATTAATTAAATATTTTTATTATTAATTACTGTTATTTATTATTATTATTAATTATTTTTATTTAGCTTAGGGGCCCGGCCCGGCCCAGTGGGCCGAGCCCGTTATAGCAGCCCGCAAACCGGACCTAGCGGGTCGGGCGGGTCCGCCCAACCCGGAACCCGCACCGACCCGGACCCGTCCCCAACCCATCTCCCCCAAGATCGACGGAGACCGCGTCCCCCGGCCACGACCTGGCTTCCCGCCGCCTCCGCCGGAGGGGCCACTCCCCACGTCCTCCTCCTCTACCGAGTCCCTCGGCCCACGTCGTCTCCGGCCGAGCCCCTCCCTCGGGCCCCTTTAAATAGCCCCCTCCTCCGCCTCCTTTCCCCCATAACCCGAACCCTAACCACCCCTCCGGCCACCCCCTCTCCGGAGCACCGCCGACCAGCGCCGACCCCGGTGACCCTTCCTCCTCTTCCTCCTCCTCCTCCAACAAGTAAAACCCTTCCCAGGCCGAGCCGACCCTCCCAGCGGACACGACGCCGGCCGACCCCTCGGCGCCGCCCTAGCCGGCCGATCGACGACCTCCTCCCCTCCGCGAGAGCCACCAGCGTTCTCCCCGGCCACCGCAGTTCAGCCCAGAGCCCCGGACACGCGGACACAGCACAGCCCTAGGCCGGACACAACCCAGGACACGGACTCGCGTGTCGGACACAGTTCAAACCCGGTTTCTCGGGTCCCCTTCAGGTACTCGTAACTTGCACCTCGGATCTCTGTTTTCGATTCCGTAAATTTCACCGCGAAGCCTGTATGACCCTCTCGGTGTCTGGATAAACCGCTCGGGGCATCGCGTCCTGTGGTGATCGCACACCGCGATCCAAAAACAGGAAAAATCAGACCCTGTTTCACCCCGGAAATGAGTACGTTCCGCCAAACGGGACGACTTGGTCGCGTGCGGTCTTCACAGATACGTGCGCCTCGTCGATACGGACGTGTGAGATTTCGCGGAAGCTGATTAGGGTGTGCGTGCACACCGGAATCAACGCGTATCCGCGGACATCGCCCCGTATCCGCCTTTTCTGCATTTTACCCTAACTTCGTGCACACATGTTGGATCGAGACGAAACTTATGCCATCGGACTCGTAGCCATACGCTGGTCCTGTGGGTCAAGTTTGGTCCGATTCTGAGAACGTTGACGAAATCGCGTGTCGTGGGCCCCACAGGCCCCGCTCGACGGACGATTTCGCGATCGGCTCATCGGAATTCAAATCTGAAAGTTCCGTTGGGTTTGTATCAGCGTTCCTGACCTGTTGACACTAAGTTTGGTGAATTTGGAGACCGTTGACCCTGACACATTTTTCGGTGTAAAGCGGGCCCACCGGTGGACCCCGTTTTGGGCCGAAATTGCCGTTTTTGCCCTTGTCTCCAAATTGGACCCAAGGACAGGCGATCCTAGCTGTTTGACACCTTCTGAGCGTGATGGTACTGTTTATTTTAGCTTTCGGAGACATCTCTGGGAATTTCCGAAACCAGGACCTAAGTGGAATCCAAACCTCAGGCAAGTGCACCTTGCCAAACTTGCAGTCATTATTTTCATATTTTCTGTAAAAATACTCTGCTGGATTTCTTGTACAAATTTATATAAACTGATTTAAACTGCTTAACCTAGGGAACGTATGACGTACCTAGTGTCCGATCATAGTCGGGTGCCGATACCGTACGCGGTGTTGGGTTCGTCATTTAGAGATGGATTTACGATCCCCTTACTTTGTACTTGGCCTATCAAGTACCCTACAACCTAGGACACTTGACACTATCATGGACAGAATCCTCCTGAGATATTCGTGGTGATTCTGAATAGGATACAGGACTTGACAGAGTTATTTATTTATAGACAGTATGACTTGTTGCATTAGTTATAATCCCGCTAACATGGACATGAGACGTTATGGTCATGGCTTGCGTGATTACATTGGGTGGGAAGAGACACACAGGCTACAGGCTGTTATATATATATATCTACTATTATTGTGAGGTTGTAGACTCTCCAGCAGAGCTAGACCCTTTACGTGTTATTACTGCTACCGGCTCCCCGACACAGAGCTTGTAGCGGTCTCAGCCTGAGTACTAGTGTTGCTCTCATTTGCATATCACATAGATGGTTACTTAGTTTACCCTGCTGTTCATTTATTTATTGTACTGCTTATTCAGTTGGCTTGTTTTTATCTTGTGCCTTGCTATGTCCACTGAGGACCTGGAATGGATGATGTCCCCAGGTCTAGCTGAGGAGCAGTATCCAGAGGTATACGGGACCGGAGCTGAAGCTATTGCTGGAGCTGAACCGAACACTGAAGACGAGGTGACTGCCGAGGACTTCTCCTGAGTGCCTGTCCCAGTACTCATTTATTTATTTCATGTTTATATCTTTTGTTCCTGGCCTATAGAGCCAGCTTATTCAGACTATAGTCGGATTGTTCCTCCGACTGACTTGCTGTGATGTTGTTGCTACTTATTTCCATTTGATTATGCAGTTTATTTCTTTATCTTTATGGATGAGATTAGTGTGACTTGTGTAGTAGACCTTATTTACAGCTTAAGTACGCCCTGATGGCTCCATTAAATTGGGTTATCCATCGGTGCGTGCTGCTGGCCATTGCCACGTGTCCAGTCCCTCGACATTTAGGGACTGGGGCGTGACATTTTATAACTATAATTATTATTTCACAAATTAATATCTATATTATTATTATTATTATTATTTATATTCTCCTCTTCTAGTTTATACTCTTTTGTTCAACCGAATACCTTTTGATATTTGAAGGAAATAAAAAAAAATTGTATACAATTTATTTTTACAAAAGTGCAAATAAAACCACGTAACAACTTATGCAACTCATTTGCAATTGATACAACCATCTTTTAGTTGTGACACCGCTGATGTCCATCGACGGCTAACAGGTGGACGAGACCTTCAGATTTTTCCCTCTAGAATTTCTGGCCTCTAATCTATTTTAGCATTTTCATTTTTTAACTTTTACATTCTTGTTTCAACTATACTTGTAAACTCCCTCGATCAGATTTCAGTAATTTAGGATTAATTTTAGCTAATTAGAATTTCTGTAACTTTTTTTAAATTATTTTGTTTACATATCCTATTAATTGTACACCTGTACTTCACATAATTAATTAGAGCATTACACTAGCTGTAATTCCCAAACAAAATTCACATACCTGCCCTAGACTTATTAAACTATTTTTCTAAATTTTGTGCAACTCACAGATGCTTTATTTTGAGCCTCGTTTGAGACGCACAAATATCATTACAAAAGTTTGTATTTAATTCCTATTTTATTTCTTGCTCTTTAACCATCTCTGTACCCTTAGAGATTAAGGACCAACCTGCACCAGTTTTGCCCAAACAAAAATACGTTAATATTCTACTTTGAATATACTACATTTAGTATATTGACACCATAGTAAAATTATGGCCCTACCTGCCTCTAAATAATTAGAGAACACCGTGTGCAGTATTTATTAAATAATAAATACGATGACCCGTATCACCAAGAAACCAGGCCCTACCCCTGCCCAGAATCACCCCCACCCCTTCAGGACCCTCCCACAGCTTTTTCCTCTCAATTCTGAGCATTTTAGTATTTTCTGGGAACAGGGTAATTTATCAGACAAATTGCGTAATTACACAAAATACCAATTTAGGGACCTATTTGTAATTTATGAAATTTTAGGGGTTTTTATGCAAATTTCCAGTGTGAGGTGGCATCACCTCATTGGCTGGTGAATGTGGACCGCACACGTGTCATGTGGGACCCACTTAAATATCTGAAAATATCAGATAAATATCTAAATTTCAAAATGACCTAAATACCCCTAGACTTCCCCCTAATTACAACCCTGCCACTCCCCCTAAACCTATATAACCCGACCCCCCCTCTCATTCCCAACTCACTCCACACCCTCTCCGGCCACCCTCCGCCCACCGGACCCCTGCCCAACCCCTCGCCACCTCCCTTCCCTCCTCCCCGACCACCGGAGCCCCGCCCTAGCCGGCCGCTCCGCCGCCGGCAGCCCCCACAAGCCAACTCCACCAACACCAACACCCACAGCCACCACCACCCGAACCACTTCCACCACTGCCTCCGGCCGTCGTCGACCACCGCCACCACCCCCAAACGCCTTGCCACCACCTCCTCCACCGTTCCGACCAACCCCCTGCCACCCCCGACCACCACAGCCGCCGCCCTCACCTCCATAGCGCCCCGACCCCTCTCCTCGACTGCACCACCTCCCCCATCCCGACAGCCTCCAGCCACCTCCACCACCACCACTGACCTCCGCCACCACCGCCAGACGCTTCGCCACCCTCCCCTCCGTCGATCCATCCGCCTGCACCGCCACCTCCGCCACCACCCTGGCCGCAGCAGCCTCCGCAAGCCCCCGCTGCTGCTACTGCTGTTAGCTGCTGCTGCCGTCCCTCCGGCCGGCCGCCGTCAGCTCCGCCGCCGTCCTCCCGCCGGTGACTCGCCGTGGGCCCCCCCTGACACCCTGTCAGGTATAAATACCCTGTTATATACATAAATACCTATATATTATATATGCATGTATATATGTATGTATATATGTATATATGTATATATATGTAAATATTTATATATATTATTATATATATCTGTTAATATATATTAATATATGTATTTAATATTATATAAATAATATTATTATGAATACTGTATATACAGCATATTTATATGTATTTACATTTCTGTTTATTATTTATTTATTATGTATATATATAGATATATCTATAATATATATATATCTTTGTATATATCATAATTATTATTATTGCTATTATTACTGTTAAATACAGTATATATATATATATACAGTGTATATATATATATATATATATATATATATATATTATGATATTATATATTGTAAATATGTATATTTACATTTCTGCATTATATATATATATATATATATATATATATATATGTATTATATTTAATTATACATATAATACTATATATATAATATAAATAAGTATACTATATACATAAATACTGTGTATATATATACACATATTATTTATTTATGTATTTTATTTCCTGTTATTTAATTATTATATATATATGTAATATATATAATTTCTTTTTCTTCTTTATATATATATATATATATATATATATATATATATATATATATATATATATATATATATATATATATATATATATGGATATCTATGTATATATATATTTTTAATTATATAAACTATATATATATAAATATATACTTAAATACTGTATATTACACAATATATATATATATTATGTATTCATGCACCTTTTAAATTCTGTTTTATTTATTTATTTTATTATTTATGTAATATGTATGTAAGTATATATATATATATATATATATATATATATATATACTTATATATATATGTATTCTTTATATATACATATGTATATAAATTTTTATATATATATAAAAATTATTATTATTATGATCACTATATACATTATGAATATATATGTAAACCCCCTCACCCAAAATAGGTATTTTGTGTGTATTTTATATTATTACATTTATTATAGTTTATTTTAAATATTGATTTTTTAGAGTATTCTCTTAGTTAATTAGAAAATAATTTTTTTTAGTATATTTACTTATATAAATAATTATTTAGAATTATTTTATGTTATTTTAGATTTTTGGAGATTTTTCTAGAATTTTTGGTAATTAAAACTTAGAAAACATAAATTTCTAGGACTTCTATGATTTATTATACGACCATACTTGCATGTCGTTCCTACCAAATATTTATTTTAGTTTAAAATATTTAATTATATTTTTTTGTAATTTATTTAGAATTTTAAAAATTTTATTTAGATTTTAAAATTATTTATGATTTATTTGGATATATAGTCTTAATATTAGATAGATGCTAATTTAGTGTTAATATATATTAATAAGATTTTATAAATTATTTGTATTATCTTTAATTATATTTAAGATTATAAACTATTGAGATAAATTCAAACTCTATTTTAAATTAATTCAAATCCTGAACCTACTAGGAAATCAACTTCATGCATATCCTATCCTTATTTAAATTCATCATAATCCTATCCAAATTAACCAATCGTATTTAATTAAATAGTCTCCACCATTATAAATACCTCATCATTCATATTTTTCTTTCCCAAAATTCCTCTCTTTTTCGTCCAAAAATAGCCAAAATTCGTCATAAATACAGCCTCATTTTCTACTAGTTATGACAAATTAAAAAGACGATATCTTCTAGCTCCGGACTCTAAATGTGCTCCAGTTTTTTTGTTAGAACGATAATGAGGTTAGCTTTCTGATTATATAATTTTTTTTTCTAAATTATTAGTATTAAATTCTGGAAAATTCATAGAGCACAGCATGTCCGAAAATAGACGTGTTTCGATATATTCGCGATTCCGGGAGAACCAGGAATCAGAATCATGAACCGTTTAAAGTTTCGGAAAGCTAATGTCGAGATAATCAACATATATTTTTCTCAGAATTTATTTCGAAGTATTTACATACTGTTAATTCTGTAGAACTTCTAGGTTAGAATTTAACCATCGGTGCACAATACAAAATTTGTATGTGCCATAATTTCCAAACAAATTTGAATTCGGACGAGCTGTAAATTCTAGCATATTTTTGACGCTGAAATCTATAGGAAATCATGCATAAAAATTGAGTTTGTGTCGGTTGACTTTTCGGTCAACAGATCGCCTCGATTTGCGTGCCATGAGTCTCGAGTTGATAAAATTCAGTTTCTTTGGACAAAATTTAGGAATTAACATAAAAATCAGAATAATAAGATTAAAATAGGATTATAGAGTAATTATTCCAGAATTAAATAAATTAAAATAAATTATCTTTTGACGTGATAAATTTGTAATACATAGGCTATTTGGACTGTGACTTGGACTCTGATTCATACCAGCAGCAGGACCCCAGGCAAGATACCTTGCCAAATTGTTTACAGTACTTTACATGCTATTTATATTTCTGTTTATTCATTGCATGTGTAGTCTCGTTCAGTTATATTCATTGCATGTGTAGTTCGTTCAGTCATTACTATATATATTAGATATGTTGACACACACTTGACACCTAGTATCATGAGAGGACAATCATTAGGCGTATGGGCTTTTAACCACTCTGGTAAACCGCAGTATATAGTTCGTACTACGGACGTGTGTCGCGCTGGTCGCTACCCCCGCGGTATGTCGATTTCTGGAGTCTCGCTGGTCGCTACCCCCGCGGTATGTCAATTTCTGATGTTCATTGACGTGTGTGTGAGTTGTGAGGTAGATCGAGTAGCCTACCCTTGCCCATACGTCGAAAAGTTGTCCTCATTTGCATTCATATAGATGGTCTTGTACAGCGTACTAATCTATTTTCAAATAATATGCATGTTTACTGTATTCAAATTGGCTCGTATTTTCTGTATCTTGTTACGTCCCTCTGAGGACCTGGTCCGCTGCCAGGTGTATTTTTTCTTGAGTATTTGCAGGAGCGCAGATTTGGATGGTTACATGTGATCCGAGGATGTCTTCTCTTCGAGCTGTGATGGATAGCTGGTATTCTTATATTGTGTTGTGGTGTTGTACTCATATTGTATTTGCTCTTATATTCGAGTTGGTAGTGGATTTGTTTCCATCCAACTATCATCCTTGGATACTTCTTATTGAGATCTAGTTTCATATATACTGGTTATTTATTTCTATATGATTTTGGTGGATGAGATTTAGATTTTATCCTGTGACTTGTATTACATTTTATACCACTTGTGGATTTTGTATTCATATTACAGCGTACGTATGGATTTGGTTTCCATATATTGGAGTTGCCATATCCATGCGGCTGGAATGCTTACTTGTTCCTAGTCTTACGTATTTGGGACTGGGGCGTGACATATTTTTGTGGTGGCCCATGCAGGTCGAGAGCATATTGTCTCGGTTACGTTACTGTACCGAACAAGCCTGCACCTAGGACTAGAGTATAGGATCTCATCCACAATTGACTGTGATTCATCTCCTCCTATCTGTTCTATTTTGAACAATTGTATCCTGCTTGATTCATGTGCTTCCCTAATAGTTCCTTGAGTATAGTCTTCTGCTAGAATATAGGAACCCCTGTTATTAGGATGATAATTAGAGTAGCACACCTATTAAGAATACAACGAGAATATAGACACACCACTAAGTTTAGAATATCTAGTGAACCTAGAATTCCTTATCTTTAGATTGTTATACCATTACCCCTTGATGTATTAAGAAGACTTGAGAGTAGTATAGATACTACTAGAGTTAGTTAGAAGTTTTACCATAATGTTTGACACCTAGTACCACATAGTCTTTTGACCTATTAATTGAAGTGTAACCGAATGATATTTATCGCATGCTAGCAAAAGACGACAATGTTTATTCAGACCATAGAATTTAGATATCCTTGTCATATTTGGTCGACTAGCGACTTAGATAAGGAGGTTGTATGATAACTGTAGAGATTGTAGAGTCTTTTATTATTATTGCTTATGTTATTTTTGCTTTTGCGAACTTGAATTATTTTGTAACTTCTCACATCATAATCTAACGTTATATTTTCTGTGCTACCTTGAATGATGCTGCTATTATAGCCTAGTTTTTGCAAGCTTAATCTTATATCGAGTTTGTTCATGATATATGTGTTATTGGGGCCTGATCAACCACACTAATACAAATTGTCTAATCAGAATCAGTGTATTATGGTCTAGCTAGCCATAATGCGCTTGATTCGCCCTTCGCAATAATATTTTACGTGGATTGAGATGTATAGTGGACCAGTAGACAAATATACTTACCCTCTAGATACAACAAAGCATATCATATCAAGTACATAACTGTACCGATGTGAGCATGCGAATAGGAAATTACCAAATTAAGATTTCAATCCACAACTGTCTTGACAATTTCCATTTGAATTCTTTAAACGCTTTGATTCCCATACTTCCATTCTATTACCCCCTCCTTGAACTCTTTTTCGTTGCTTTCCGTCTTCCCTTGTTTCGGAAAGACGAAATCTCATTCTTGGATATAAGTGATACACGGATAGTACAAGATATACCCCATAGGTCAATCACATTATTTGGTGACTATCTTTCATAATTGATTAAGGGCATATCACATATGATATAGTTGGTGTTAAAGTTTTGAGGATTGAATGACATGAGAAAATAAATTGAGAAATATTTTTCTTAAGTGTAAGAGCCTTATGTGATAGATGGGTAAATTCTAAGTTGGGTAGAAATTGCATTATTAAACTTGAGGAGAATTCTTTTAGATTGTGATCAAGTAGGATTAGATTGAGAGATTAAGTCCTTTTAAATGTGGAGAATTTTAAAAGAAGGATTAAGATAATGAGGATTTAATGAATTTTAAAAATCTTGATATTGAGGACCCAATATTTATACTTTGAGCACATGATTTAAATTTTGAATATTGAAGGATGAATCATCGATTTAAATTTTTAGGATAAATATAGAATTTTAGACTTGAACAACTGGTGAATTAGATTTAAATTTTACAATTTGATGATTTGAATTAAAATTTTAATTTTGATTGTTGGGTCACCTATTTGAAATATTGAGGATGTAAATTGAGTTTAAATATTTGAAGAGTACAAAATTCTTAATCTGAGAATAGGAATAAGATTTGATTAGAATTGTTTATTGTTCAAAGTCTAGAGGAGATTATGATAGTTGGAAATGGTGATATAAATTTTGATGTGAGATGTCATATAGACTTGAGTTAGATTTGAATGTTGATTATAAAAAAAAATCGAGAAGAGATTACGACAGGTTGAATTTTGATTTAAACAGTGGTTATCTTAATTTTGAAGTGATCGCGATAGATTTGAATAGATTTTGTTATTTAAATTTTTAGAAGAGATTGCGATTGATGTATCTTATGTACGAATGTGAAGGATTTAACAAATTATGCCTTATTTTAATTTCGAGGACGAAATTATTTTAAGTTGGGTAGATTGTAAACTCCCTCACCCAAAATAGGTATTTTGTGTGTATTTTATATTATTACATTTATTATAGTTTATTTTAAATATTGATTTTTTAGAGTATTCTCTTAGTTAATTAGAAAATAATTTTTTTTAGTATATTTACTTATATAAATATTCATTTAGAATTATTTTAGGTTATTTTAGATTTTTGGAGATTTTTCTAGAATTTTTGGTAATTGAAACTTAGAAAACATAAATTTATAGGACTTCTATGATTTATTATACGACCATACTTGCATGTCGTTCCTACCAAATATTTATTTTAGTTTAAAATATTTAATTATATTTTTTTGTAATTTATTTAGAATTTTAAGAAATTTATTTAGATTTTAAAATTATTTATGATTTATTTGGATATATAGTCTTAATATTAGATAGATGCTAATTTAGTGTTAATAGATATTAATAAGATTTTATAAATTATTTGTATTATCTTTAATTATATTTAAGATTATAAACTATTGAGATAAATTCAAACTCTATTTTAAATTAATTCAAATCCTGAACCTACTAGGAAATCAACTTCATGCATATCCTATCCTTATTTAAATTCATCATAATCCTATCCAAATTAACCAATCCTAGTCGTATTTAATTAAGTAGTCTCCACCATTATAAATACCTCATCATTCATATTTTTCTTTCCCAAAATTCCTCTCTTTTTCGTCCAAAAATAGCCAAAATTCGTCATAAATACAGCCTCATTTTCTACTAGTTATGACAAATTAAAAAGACGATATCTTCTAGCTCCGGACTCCAAATGTGCTTCAATTTTTTTTATTAGAACGATTATGAGGTTAGCTTTCTGATTATATAATTTTTTTTTCTAAATTATTATTATTAAATTCTGGAAAATTCATAGAGCACAGCATGTCCGAAAATAGACGTGTTTCGATATATTCGCGATTCCGGGAGAACCAGGAATCAGAATCATGAACCGTTTAAAGTTTCGGAAAGCTAATGTCGAGATAATCGACATATATTTTTTCCAGAATTTATTTCGAAGTATTTACATACTGTTAATTCTGTAGAACTTCTAGGTTAGAATTTAACCATCGGTGCACAATACAAAATTTGTATGTGCCATAATTCCCAAACGAATTTGAATTCGGACGAGCTGTAAATTCCAGCATATTTTTGATGCTGAAATCTACAGGAAATCATGCATAAAAATTGAGTTTGTGTCGGTTGACTTTTCGGTCAATAGATCGCCTCGATTTGCGTGCCATGAGTCTCGAGTTGATAAAATTCAGTTTCTTTGGACAAAATTTAGGAATTAACATAAAAATCAGAATAATAAGATTAAAATAGGATTATAGAGTAATTATTCCAGAATTAAATAAATTAAAATAAATTATCTTTTGACGTGATAAATTTGTAATACATAGGCTATTTGGACTGTGACTTGGACTCTGATTCATACCAGCAGCAGGACCCCAGGCAAGATACCTTGCCAAATTGTTTACAGTACTTTACATGCTATTTATATTTCTGTTTATTCATTGCATGTGTAGTCTCGTTCAGTTATATTCATTGCATGTGTAGTTCGTTCAGTCATTACTATATATATTAGATATGTTGACACACACTTGACACCTAGTATCATGAGAGGACAATCATTAGGCGTATGGGCTTTTAACCACTCTGGTAAACCGTAGTATATAGTTCGCACTACGGACGTGTGTCGCGCTGGTCGCTACCCCCGCGGTATGTCAATTTCTGGAGTCTCGCTGGTCGCTACCCCCGCGGTATGTCGATTTCTGAGGCACTGGTCGTAGAAGAAACTTCAGAGGCACTGGTCGTAGGAGAAACTTCAAGATCTTTTCCATTACCGACTTCAACTTCTTCACATTTAGAGGAACCGACATCAAAGGGGAATGGACTGCTACTGAATCCAATTAAGAGAAAGTATTTTGCTCCACATTCGTCAGAAGAGGCAGTGAAAGAGGCTATTGAGGTTTGCTTTCTGTTTTAAACGTGTTTATATGAACATGAACAAGTGCAATCCCTTGTTGTAAATTCCTGTTCCTTTGTGTGGTTTAATTGCAGAAAGGGAATGCATTTGGAGCAACATTTCGTGTCAATGCACATAACCGTCTTGAGGTGCATAAAGAATATGCCTTTAGCATGAAATTTTATTGCAGCGTATTATTGTTTTTTCATCTTTCTAAGAACCATTCAATTGTATCAGGCTTGCTGCACTATTGATGGTGTCCCGGTGGATGTTCTGATAAATGGCGTCATTGCTCAAAATAGAGCGGTGAGTTTCTTGATGCTTATTGCGGTTTAGATTAGGGTTGTGACCTGTATGTTATATATATTTTTTGTTGAAAACAATACTATCAATAGTGCCATTGGGAGTTTTGAGTACTTTACTAATTTTGCTATACATATATTACAATGGTTGAGATTGAGAAAATAGTACCAAGTTCTGTGTGATTTTCCAGGAATCAGATGAAATATTTGTTTAACTTGATAGAACATATATAGTGTCGAGACCGCATTAGACTTGTGACATGCTTGAATTATTTTATAGGAGAATTTTGGTTCGTCAGCTTAAGATTTATTATTGTGAGCCTACATGCAATGAAGAAATAAGGTTAACATAAAGTAGTTTCTGTGCTGGGTAATGATGAAATAATATTTTGAACCGGACATTTTGGTTCTAAGTTTTTTTTTTTTTTTTTTATCATGTGGCCGTTGATTGGCCGTTGGTATCACTCGTCTGTTTTGATAAATCCTTTTTTTAATTGTGTTCTATTATTTTTCCTTTTGAGAGTCAACTTTAAACTGTTGCTGTTTTATGTATAAATTTCTTACCCTTACTGAACCTTCATATGTCATTATCTTACAAAAGTAATTACTTTGTTAATCCTTTGTAACAAATGATAGTCAATACTACTTACTGGACCTTGTGACCTTGTAGATTGAAGGAGATACCGTTGCTATAGTATTGGATCCTATGGCATGTTGGACCAAGTTAAAAGGATCGATCGTATCTAACAGTTCTTTGTTAGCAGATGATACTAATATTGTTCCTCAAGTCGAAGAAGTTGGCAAAAACTGCCCCCAGAAAGAACAGATAGATGCTAACAGCTTGCTTACAGCGAATGGGGGTTATGATAAAAAAAGTAGTAACAGTGTACGTCCTCAATTTTACAAAGGAAATGAATATGGTCATACTGGCAACAAGTTGGATGAATTACATCAGCATACTGCCTCAGAGAATTCAGGTTCTGCCTCTGAGCAGGGAGAAGCTTCTAGAGCATTAGGGAGGATACTTACCATGATGAATTCTTGCCCATCAAAACAACCAACAGGCAGAGTCATAGCAATAACTAAAAAGTCCCCTCGCCGCCAAGCAATTATTGGTTTTCTTGCTGCTAAGAAATATTTTGTAGAGGGAGAAGGGCATTCGAAGCAGTACACCAAACATTCTATGAAGAAAGCCCAGCATAAAATTTTAGTGTCAGGAGAGGATTACTTGCACTTGTTACCTAAGGATCCAAAATTCCCAAAAATGTTGGTCAATATCAGGAACCTTCCGGAATCTGCAAAGGAAAGGGTGACAAATGGTGATGAGACTATTGAAAGGGAATTAGTTGCTGCACAGATAGATGAGTGGAGTGATGAAAGCCATATTCCTCTGGCCCATGTCATTCACATTTTGGGAAGAGGAGGAGAAATTGAACCACAGGTAGCTGCCATTTTGTTTGAGAATGCAATTTGTGCAGCTGAATTTTCTCCTGAGTCATTAGCTTGCCTTCCAGATTTACCATGGGAGGTCCCTGTTAAGGAGTTTGAAACGAGAAAAGATTTTAGAAACATATGCACATTTACAATTGATCCATCTACTGCTATTTATCTTGATGATGCTTTATCCATTGAAGAAATAGTATCTGATGAAGTATTCCGAATTGGGGTGCACATTGCGGATGCTTCATATTTTGTTCTTCCAGAAACAGCTTTAGATATTGAAGCCCAAATTAGATCTAGAAGTGTTTATATACTACAGCACAAAATTCCAATGTTGCCTCCACAACTTTCTGAAGAATTAGGCTCACTTCTGCCAGGGAAAGATAGGCTTGCTTTGTCAGTTACCTGGGATATCAGTCGTTCTGGAAATATTGTTGGTCGTTGGATTGGCCGATCTATCATCCGTCCTTGCTGCAAATTGTCGTATGATCTTGTACAGGAGATTATTGGTGGGTCAATGGATGCTAATCAGCTTAATTCCTCTAGAAGTACAGTTCCTCAATTACACTGCCTCTTTAAGTGGGAGGATATCTTTAGATCTCTTAGAAGCCTATATGATATCTCTATGAGCTTAAGGAGAAATAGGTTCAAAGATGGATCTCTTCGGCTGGAAAGTTCTAAGCTTGCCTTTTTGTTTGACGAGTCACCGTATGATAGTTTCCTTCATGAGAGAAAGGAGTCACATACTCTTGTTGAGGAGTTCATGTTGCTGGCAAACATGTCGGTTGCAGAAGTTATATCTGCAGCGTTTCCTGACTGTGCATTGTTGCGCAGACATCCTGAACCAAATTTATGGAAGCTTAGAGTCTTTGAAGCATTTTGTAGCAGATACGGTCGTGAGTTGGATACTTCATCTTCTGGTCAGCTTGACCTCTCACTTTCCAAGATAAGGGAGAAACTTAAGGATGATCCTATGTTGTATGATATTATTGTGTCCTATGCTTCAAAAACCATGCAACCAGCTTCATACTTCTGTACTGGAGATTTGAAAGGTAGGGAAAATGAATGGGCTCATTATGCACTGTCAGTTCCCTTATACACGCATTTCACGTCCCCATTGCGAAGGTATCCTGACATAATTGTGCATCGGACATTATGTGCTACTCTTGACGCTGAGGGAGCATATCTGAATCAAAGGCAGATAAACAACAGTGAAGCAAATGGTAGTGAATTTGTAAATGGGTGTTTTACTGGCCTTCTCAGTGAAAAGGCTGTGGAATCTGAAGATGGTAGGGAAGCTTTGGCAGCTTCTGCATCGAGATTTAGATTTCCTGCAAATAAGGTTCTTACAGACGCTGTTACTTATTGCAATGAAAGAAAAGTTGCTAATAAGCATGCTGAGGTTGCTGGGGAAAAATTGTATCTTTGGGCTCTTTTGAAGAAGAAAGAGGTACATATTTCAACACCAATTTTATATTTGTTCACTTAATTAGCAAGCTCTCTTGGTAAAGTATCTTATGTTAGAAAGCATGTGCATTTCAGTTTAGATGGATCTTAGTTGTTTATAATGTACTTGGAAACTGTAGTGATGTAGGCATATGATTCACTCATATATGATTGAGATAAACTAGGAGTACATTCTTAATTTTTTAAATAAGCTCCAAGATATAGTATCAAACCTTAGAAAAATGGTACCACTAAGATAAGTTCATTGTTACTGAATTGTTAAAAGCATGGATAGTAACTCGAGAGATTGAAAAGAGCAGATGAGAGGTGCGGAAACCTCTTACGCATAGAAGAGAAGCTACAGCTGCTGCGTACAAGGTTGCTCAATTGGGCATCGAATCTTGAAACTTGGACAGAAAGCTTGCTCATTTGAACACCCTCCAATATTATTTTTAGATTGAACATTGTCCAGTGTTTCCCACGATTGAACCAAGGTTCAAAAAGTGGCTGATACTGACAAGGTATCAGCCATTTACAATTGGATTTCCATGTGACGTGATTCGTGCATGAAAAATCGTTATTGCTTGATAAAGTCCAAATATTGGACCCTTGTCTACCATTCTGTTTTGGCAATATTTTGGCTTCAAGACGAGATAGGACAGATTTTAACAAAAGACAAATAGAGAGGGAGTTTTTTTTTTTTTTTTTTTGGGGAGGGTTGGGGGGGGGGGGGGGGGGGGGGGGGGGGGGTGTTGGATCTATTGTGGTTCATGAAGGAAAAATTGAGAGAGAAATATAGTTAGTAGAAAGACAAAGGAAGGTGTAGACTAACTTCATAATGTGAATCGACCACTCCAGAAATTAAGGGGTGGATCTATTGTGGTTCATGAAGGAAAAATTGAGAGAGAAATATAGTTAGTAGAAAGACAAAGGAAGGTGTAGACTAACTTCATAATGTGAATCGACCACTCGAGAAATTAAGGGGCTCCTTGACATAATATGGTGATGATCTTTAGTGGCAACACTAGTGTCCTTCGACTAAAACCGTATGATGAGGCCCACAATTTCTCCCTCTGTAGAACCTCTTGTCCTTTTCTTTTTCCCTTCTTCCAGAGTCTTGGTACGTACATGAATGAGAGAGAAGTCCCGAATCTATCTTTTTCATAGTTGTCAAAACCACGCATAGACACACACCTAGGTGCAACAAGGCGCTTCGCTTTATATGAAGCACACCTAGTTATCAAAAGCTACACCTACGCACGCACCTAGGGTGAGGCGATGAAGCGCCCATGTGCGGTTGAGCTTACTGTGTTGATTTTAATTTTTCTTTGTATCGTAGAAAGCCCAAAGACCTAATGCTTTCTTTGTATTGGAGAAAATCCCAAGGATCTAACGTCCGACAGTTGACATGTTTACAATAACTACGGGGAGTTACAAAATCTATTTTCTCTCACACATATAATAAATCGATCGTTAACCTAATCCTCAAATTCGAGATCTCTCTCACAAAAATCGATAGCCTTTCCCAACACCGTGCAGATCACTGTTGACACCGTTATGTGCGCTTCGGCTGGAAGGCTTGAATGTTCCTAATACCAAACAAATTGAAGGCATATGCACAAAAAGTAATGACATAAATATACATAATTTTATACTTTTTTGCACATTTTTTCTCTTACACGTGATGCAGCTTTGCGCCTAGGCGCTAGACGCACCTTTGTGCTTGGCTTCGTATGAAGTGTGGCTAGATATCAAAAGTGACTTTGCTTTATATGAAGCGTGCCTAGATATTAAAAGTGACGCTTAGGGTGAGGCAAGGAAACCTAGGCATATCTGTACTTTGTTGATTTTAATTTTTGTTTGTACTGGAGTAAAGCCTAAGAACCTAAGAACCTAAGGCCTGACCCTTGACATGTTTACATAACCGAGAGCGGTTGCGAAATTGTTTCTCCCTCGCACACAAAAAATTGATATGTAACCTAATTTCCAAATTTGAGTTCTCTCACAAAAATCGACTGCCTTCTCGAAGACAGTGTCAGCCGCCTTGACCGACAATCGTCATGACTGCCTCGATTCCATACCGTCTGTCACCAACCTCTCCCTCCCCCACTATCCTCTTCCTTATACAGTCTCAGACTCCATCACCAACCTTGTCCACCAACCTCATGGCACGAGTTGAAAGTACCAATCTTTCTCTTTCTTCCCTATGACCCTCGCCTAAAATGTTGGAAAAAATATATTAGAAGCCTAAATGTTACCAAGGCCAAACATTTGTAGGCATATGCGCAAAAGATGATGACACAAATATACACGATTTTCTACTTTTATTGCGCTTTTTCCCAGGCGCACGCCTTGCTTTTGTGTTTTGCGCCTCGCTCTTAGAGGACTATAGCGCCTAGGTGCACTTTTCTTCTCGGACAACTATGTTCTTTTTCTTTTTCCGTCTAATGCACAGTTAGAAAGCTGAATCTTGATCTGTACATAAGGATTAGGCTGGGTTGGGAATTCGGGATTTTTTAGGTTGGGTTGTAGAGTCAGGTTCAACTTCGTTTGGGTTGTGTAGATAGGCATTTGATTTGGTTCAAAGGTTCTTCATTTTGGTTTAAGTTTGATTTACTATATACCTGGAGAATTAAAACTTGTATCAACCAACCTTAATTTAGGCTTCGATTGGACCCGATAACCCGATCCTTTTATTAGGGACAAAAGTAATGTATGAACCCGAGGTGTCTAAAACCCTACGCCAAATTAAATCATAAACATGAAATGATACAAGTTGATAGTTTGATCTGTCGAGATGACTTGATACTGATTCTCCGATTTTGAAACTTGGTTAACCGTTTGAACATCCTCCATTTTCTCCGATGTTATTGCATGTTTGACATTACCATTGTATGTGAAGTAAGCATCTTCTAAGATATTTGAAGAGATGAAGGCACTGTGTAGCCCTGTGACTCAAAACTTGCACAATTGAACTAAGATATTTGAAGAGATGAAAGCACTCTGTAGCCCTGTGACCAGGGCCGGTCCAAGAACTCTCGGAGCCTAGGACGGGATTTGAAAGCGAGGCCTCTTGAACAAATAAATGGAAAACATTCGATTATCCTAAATGAATTTTATTGACAGATACCAATTTTATCAATCAGAAATCTTCTATAACAAATAAAAAAATGATAAAAAAAATAGTTGAGTAACCTTAGTGTCGTTTTTCATTTGGAGACCAAAAAAAAGTAACTGTTAGATTGATAACAGATATTTGAAAAAAGAAGAAGTAAATTAGTTGGTTTCGTGGTAATAGCTTTCTCAATGCATTTCTTGATCTATGGTTCAAATCTGTTATTGCCATGTTGATTACTAAAGCTTACTATGTATAAGTGGGTGTAGGCCCCCTTTGAACTACCTTCCTACTAAAGTTATTACTATGGTGTACTACTTAAGTGGGTCTAGAGCTTGTTTGGACCTTCCAATTACAAAGACTGACCGGACTAGTAAGTAACCTTGGTCCATGTTTGGGGGCCTTGTCTATTGAGGGGCCTAGGGCGGTCGCCCACCTTGCCCACCCTCTGGGCCGGCCCTGTCTGTGACTCAAATCTTGCACAATTGAACTAAGATATTTGAAGAGATCAAGGCACTGTGTAGCCCTGTGACTCGAAGCTTGCACAATTTAACATGGCCCATGGAAGAAAATAATTCAAGTAACCTAACCCAAGCGATAAAGGCTTTGTCGTTGTTGTCTAAGAAGGAAATGTTTAAGCTTGTGTCTCGATCGGAGCTTGCTCAATTGAACATTCTTCACTGTAATTACATTGATGAATATAATTAGTGCAGTCAAGGTGATTTTATCTCCTGTCCAACAACCTGAAAAGAGATATGTAAACCCTGTGTGGAATTAGCTATTAGAAAGTCCTCTAGCTTCTTAACTTGTAGCTGGAACCGTCTGGATCAGATTGTCATGGATCTCTATGACCAAGTATTCTTGTGCAAGTCGTTGTCCCTAGTATATTTCTAATATAAGTTTAACGTACATGTTAAGCTACCATGTCACTTTCATCTTATAAATTGTTTTATTTTATTAATTTGTGTTGCCATCATTAAAGAGGCATGTAGCTGATAAGACCGTGTTTTCCTATTCCAAGGCATGTACTTGATAAGTGCATCATTTATGCATTTCAAAATAATGTATGGAAGGTGAAAAAGGATGCAAAGATGGAAACCTATCGGTCTCCCTCCCTTTGTTTATTGGATTGGAACACTTAGTTGAGACCTGTGATTCTAACCTACAATTTCAATCACATTCGGCCTAGGTGATTCTACCTGTACATAATTTCTAATGTTGTATCTTTTATATGACCTGATATCTACCATACCCATTCTTCAGCAGAATAATTTCTATGATCCAACAGTGGTATTTTCTATGTTTGACTAAACTATTTAGACACGAGTAATAGAACCCAACCAGTAGATGTATAGATACATAGATGACAGATGTTTAGACACGACACACTTAGAGTGCATATAGATTTACCTCCCATCCAATTGATGATCGCCACAAGTGGAGGGCACACAAAAAAATGAGGTGTATAATATTATACACATGCAGACAGGCATACTGGTCCGACCTGATTTAGAGTATTTAAGTTGCAGATGGAATTTGGTTCTTATATTTTTGTTCGGTTTTTATTTTTGCAGATCCTAGTTTCTCAAGCCAAAGTGGTGGGATTGGGGCCCAGATTTATGTCAGTTTATGTCCACAAGCTCGCTGTAAGAACCCTGAGCTGCCAAATCTAATCCAAATTCTTTATTTTTCTATGTACATTCAATTTTGTTTTTGCAGTAATTCATGATATTCTTTATATGATTTATTGTGTTTTCTAACTAGATGGAGCAACGGATTCAATATGATGATGTTGAAGGGTTGAACGTAGAGTGGCTCGAGAAAACTTCTACATTGCTGTTGGACTTAAACATTAGGAAGCGGCCAGAAAGGGTTGCACCATGGAAGCTGCGTCCAATTGTGGATGTAGCTCTGGTGATGAACCCATCCGAAGAGAATGAAGCAACAGATGGGCAAGCTCTTGATGAAGAAGGAAATTGTCCTGCTGTTTTTCCTCTTGTTTTGCGCCACTTATCCACCATTCCTGTAGCTCTCCATGCTGTTGGTGGCGATGATGGCCCGCTGAGTTAGACTGTACATATGTTCATATTTAATATGAGTCAAGGTCTGAGACATGGGAGGCTTTAATGCTTACAAGTCTGGCTTTTCGTTGGGTCTTCCAACTGAAGAGAAGCGGATGGCTGACTTATGGCTGCACATCCTGGGTTTTAGTTAAAAGTTGGGTTTGTGTTGATTTGCCTTGGGTATTTTTTTTTCCTTCCTGGCAAATTCACCATCTGTAATGCCCTTTGGCATACTTTTTCCTTTTTTTTATAATGATGGCTTAATTTCTCCTGTGTTTATTGTATTTCCATTTTCTGGCTTTGCTGTACTAGAATAAGTTTTACTAAAAGATGATGAACTTATATGTGTTCGAATGTTGAGAACTTTTATGTTATGATATAAAATGAATGAATGAATGAAGCTTTCATGTTCTATTGTGTGTTTGTTTTTGCAGCCTTTTATAGTTCATGTTTTCTGTTCTACTACCTTAATGTCTATGAATAACTCAAATTCCATAATATAATTCGGATGCCTGCATTATGTAAAGAGCTATATGTTGCAAATGACAATCTTCCGTGTTGTTGCTTTTTGGTTTCTCTTTATAAAGATTATTGGGGGAATAGTTTGCAAGATATGAATAAATGAAGTTCTCAACATTTCTGCATATGTTTTTGTATTTATTGTTTATCTTATTATTGTTATATGGGTTATTTACACTAACATTTTCTATGTTTTGTATTTATTATACGAATTTTTCTTCTTTTGAAAATAATTATACGAACTTCCCATATTCTTGGTCGGGTCGGACTTAGTTCAGAATAGAGTCAGGCCGGGCCAACCCGGACAAGGAGGGGGGGGGGGGGGGGGGGGGGGGGGGGGGGGGTTGAAGTGGGTTGAGTCTTGGACGGTTCAGGCTCGGCCCGATTTTATTAAAAAATTCAAAAATTTCATACTTGAGAAAGAATTAAAGAAAGAAAGATTAATTTAATTAATTTAA